>APFE031424609.1:93133-142984 GCA_000404065.3 Pinus taeda | reverse complement strand
TCTGTAAACATTATTATTTAAATTTTGGAAATTACTCATTTTGACAGTTGCTCACTTGTTAGATAAGTTATTTGATTGTTTAATGATTTTATCTTCTACATGTTTTATGTTTTATGATAAGCTTCAAAAATTGACGTATGTTTGTAATTACTCGAATTTAGATGGTTGATGCCCAAATAATTAATCATTGATGTACAATAGATGCCATATCTATCTTGAATTATGTACAAATATGCATGTTTTCATATCTTCTACAACTAATTTGGTATTTTGGATGTTTTTTATAATATAAATGCATAAATATATAATATATTATATATTAATATTATATATATATATATATATAATATATATGTATATGCTTTACTTCCTAAATTTTTGGAAAATGATGCTTCCGACACTTCGCTTCCAAAAAAAGTCCCCGCTTCATGGAACATTAGTTCACATTCATATTGGAGCTATGTCATATGTATTTACATACTCCAAAAAGGCATGTATTTTGGATAAATATTGATTAATTAATTGACTTCGTAAATTGTGACTAAGGATTTCAAGTCAATTGTTTAAAAAATAGACTAATGTCATTTTATCTTGGACACGTTCTCTAATTTTGCCAAAATTTCACTAGGGAGTGTCATCAAGTTTTTACCATAACAAAACAATGAGGGTGCATCATGTTGGGGCCCACATGGGTTTGGTTTCATGTGTGTTTGGCTTTCATGGCTAAAGAAGAGGGTGCACCAATGTTGCAAAAGTCGAACTCGAGAATAAATCAGCAAAAGGGTCCGAACATTGAAAAGGTCATAAAAGCCGGGAGAAACTTAAAAAAAAATGGCAAAATTTAGAAGTACAAAAATATCTATTTTTTCAATTTCAAAAAACTCCCAATATTATGATTTATGATTTAATCCCATTTTTTTACAATTTAATCCAGAGATTGCAAAACCCTCACGATTTTATCGTTCCATTCGTGATAAAATCACGATTTTATCGTTCAATTCGTGATAAAATCACGATTTTATCAATTAAAAAGTGACTTTTTGAAATTTGAAAAACTCTCAAAAAAATCGGCCAATAAATCACCAAGTTGAAAGACTCTTGATCTGCCGATTTTATCAAGAGGTTATTGGGAGGTTGGCAACAGAGAGTTGCACCACTCCTAGTTCCCACAAAAATGCAGATAATGAAATATGATTCAAACCAAGTAAAGGGAGCACACTTCTCTAGGTCCCACGAGATTTTTCTCTAGGTCCCACAAAAAATTTAATGAAAAGTAAGTAATGTGATTTAGCCCTTAGAGGCTAAAAAGAGGGGCACACCCCTCATTCTCTATTTCATCCTACACCTAGCCAATAGTTGTAGTGTGACTTGTTTGTGTGACTTGTCTAGGATGCAGATGCTCCACCACTTGATGTTTAATAAAACTTGGTTGTGTTTGATTCTTGTCTGTGTGACTTGTTTTAGTTTTGTCCATGTGATGATCCTTTCTTTTCCATATTTGTGTCAAGTGGATGATACTTCTTTAGATTGCGACTTCATTGTTACAAATGTTACATAGCAGAGTTGAACTAAGATGAATCAAAGAGATCAAAGGAAGAAAATATCTTTGAAGCAGAAAGAAATTCCCCCTAGCTAAGAGGGAATGTTAAACTTTGGCATCTCAGGGATGAATTTCTCCTAGAAGAAATCATATCTTTCAGTTATGTTTGAACCACCTATAATAAAATTTCATTTCTAACAATCTAATATGAATTTCCAAAAATAGTAAGTCATGTCTCAATTTCGAAGTGGATTTCCAAAAATAGAAAGTCATGTCTAAATGATCAAGGATGATCTCAACATGTGGAATGCACTTTAAAATCAAATCAATTATGATTATACAAGTCAAGAATTAATATTTTTATCCTTACTAGTATTATTATTATGGTACTATTATTTATAAAATAGTCTAAATTCATTCACCTTTAATGCATTAATAAAAACGAATTCTCTCATGGAATAAGTAAATTAAATTGAGAATCTCTTACTTGGCTAATTGAAACTCTCTCTTGGAATAAAATAGTAACTCCACACTTAAGGGAATGTAACTCTCCCTCACTAATTCAATGTATGCAAAAAGTGTAACTCCTCCTCATTAAATGAACTTGTAACTCCATTCAATTCATTTGTAACTCTCACCAAATTTTCTCTCGTGTCTAAGTGTAACTCTCTCTCTCTCCCTAATTCGAATTGTAACTCCTTATGACAAGTGTACATTTCTCTCTATTCTTGGGATGAGTTACACTTCTCCTTAAATAGTTCCTCCCTCATGGAATTTGATTCTCCTATTATTGGCTCAAGGCATGAATTCACTTTGTAACTCCTCTCATTTCTATCTATTTAAGCAAGAGCAAGTGAGAGTTGAGAGTAACATGTTCATTTGAAGAAGGAGAGCAAGTGTTGAGTGTGTGCAAGAGAAGTGTGAGAGCTAGCGAAGAGCAAGTGTAGAGTATGTGCAAGAGAAGTGTGAGAGCTAGTGAAGAGATAGAGAAAGGGAAGAGTTGGAGCAAGTGTGAAGGACATGATCTGATCAAGAAAAGGAGGAGATCTTCAAGCAAAGAGCAAGTGCACTCAGCTACAAGTTGATCAAACATTGATGACTTTATTCATTCTCATTCACTCTCTTTCTTTGTACTCTGTTAAAAAATTGAAGAAATCTAATAGAAGAAGAATCATTTGGGTTTTCCCCCTTAATGGATTTTTACCTGGTCATTGGACCAAAATCTCAGTGTCCCATGTTTGTGCTTGGCTCTCTTCATATGATCATTAAGTTTATGTTCTATTTACAATTGTTGATCTAAAAAGGTTTAAAGAAGAAATCTACATTCTACATTCTAAGTGATTGTAACAGCATAGAACATTTATTTTTCTGCAAAGTACATTCAGCGTTATGCAAAGTACATTCAGTTCCATTCAGTTTTCTGCAAAGTACATTCAGTTTTTTGCATAGAACATTCAAGTTTTTGCAAAGAATTTTTAAATTTTTGCATAGAACTTTCAGAATTTAACACCTAGAAACCAAGATACATCAACACAAGATACAAAATATAGACCTTTCTTTGTAACCTTTTAAAATCTAAATTTTGGTTCTAGGTTGCATGTAAATTGTTTGTTAAATTCTATGAATGAGTGTTTTCATATTTCTAAAATAACTTTTCATTTTAATGCTAGAATTTTGTCTTAAGAAGGAACATATGAACTTGAAACTCTGTGTTCCATAAAATTTGAGTTATATAACAACCTTTGTTCATTAGTTTCTTCTATGAATCTAAAATAAAAAGGACAGTGTAATTTGAGAAAGAAGTCTAAACTCATTCACTTTTAAAACCGAGTGTTCATGAATGGTTGTTTCACTCTATCACTGGAAATGTTTAAAGAATCAGCATACCTAACAATAGGACTTGCTACCCACCACCTGTGGGTGACACCCATAGGAGAAACTTTTTCTCCTAGATGGTCCTCAGCTGGCAACCAACAGCCCCTTGCAGCCACCAGATAGCTGAATTTGCCACCATCTCTGCCACCTGAGCTAGCCATTATGATTCCTCGTATATTTGTTATGATCGTATGTTTGAAGGTGGGCCTTCCAACCCCGAAGGTATGGCTTTTAGTATGTAGTTGGGTACTTTTTCTTACTTGTCATGGACAGTTTTGAACATGGATTAGTGGGGGAGGATTCGGCAGAAAGAATGGGCTTGGTTTGTACTCTTGTCCCCTCGTCCAATTTGGTAGTTAACCTTGTACCCTAGTCACGTGGGATATCCTTTATTGACTACTAGCTTTAAGAGCGCCACTACATGGAAAATCTCAATTTTGGTTGCATGGTCCCACGTCCCAACACCACATACATCACTCCACTCTGCTCATTACAACCCCTTTTCACATATTTTCCATCTGGGTCCACATTTGTCCATTGGGTCCACAAGGACTTAACTTCCCCTCCCTTTGTCCACACTTTGGTATGGGCCTAGAACGATGCCCCAAAGGTTGATGCGGCTAAAAGAAACTAAAAAGCATAATTTGGCCACCATCAACAGGAAATGTACCACAAAATGAAAAATATGGTCGGGACATACAAATTTAGCACATGGGCAGAAGCCATCATGAGCTCTACCCCTATCATCATGGCTAGCACCTTGGTTTTTCGGGCCCCTAAATGAGCCCCCTACATCACTAAAGAACCCATGATTGTCCCAAACCATGGTGGGCGATCAACTACCCAACCTTAAGGGGTAGTCATTGCTATATTACGCACATCATGCTCTCATCCCCTGAAGCCTCGAGCAGTTACAAAAGAAAATCAATAAAAGAGAACAAGCATATGAAGAATGGTGGAAAAACAAAGGTCGAGGTAATTCATGTACCACGATTGCTTCCTCCTATATCTATATACCTAAATGTAGGCTTCCCTTATCATAGCTACCCTTGTACTATGGCATGTGGCCTGGAGCCCTCCCCTAATGCCCCACTTTGTTCCATCATTATATCACATGATACCTAACCAATGACGGATGTACCATGGACCTGTCACTCCCTTAGAGGTTGAAACCACCTAATAGGGTCCTTGGTTAACCTTCTTCTTGAACCTAGAGACACTTGAACATTCTAAAGCCCATTATGGAAGGACATGCCACTATGAAGTGTCCACTTGGTTCAATGATTTGTAAGCTCATTTACTCAATGGAAGGTGAAACGATGCATTAGGTCTTATAAAGGATTGTAGGTGGGTCTTCATTGTGGTTTTGGTCTCCCTATATGGGATCCAAGTCCTCCAGAGAATCATATTGGCATTTGTAGGGTGAACATTGAAAGCCATGGGCCTCCACCATAGCAAAAAGCAGATTTCCACATCGTGGGATCCTTCAAGCTCCACTCATTGGACAACCTTCCCCAGTTGGCTACACTCTTACACCACTATAATATTCCAAAATAGGAAAAATAGTGATACGCAAACAAATAGCAAATTTACACCACAGAAAATTTTAAAACAATTTAGTAAACACCCAGAACAATAAAAAATATGGAAGCAGTTGAGCCATTTTATTATAACTGGTGCAAGAGTATAAACATATGGAAGGAATACACCTGGGCTTGCCTTTTTTGGCAAGCAGAGCAATGTCCACGTGAAGCAATGATAACCCAAAAACTATCCAACTATTGCTCTGCACTGCCCCAGCAAATATGCATTATCTGTTGTAAATATATGGTTGAAAACCCCACCTATGGTGTTCAGAAAATTCTGCAAATTTATTTCTAAGGTCCTTGCCACAAACCCAGCAAAACCCAGAAATGGTTTGGCCTAATTTTGACCTTCCAAAATCGACCCCCAAAAAGGCAATTGCAGTCCCCAGCAATTCTACACTATCTGTTGCAAAAATACAGCTGAAAACCCCACCTCCGGTGCTCAGAAAATTTTGAAAATTTATATCTAAGGTCCTTGTCAAAAGCCCAGAAATGGTTTGGCCAGGTTTTGACCTTCCAAAATTGACCCCCAAAAGGCCCTAATGCCCTCCAAATCTGCTAAAGAACACTCTCTGCCAATACACCAACAAAATCCTCCCCAGACACTCATGAAATGTAGCAATCAACTCCACCAATACTTCCCTCATTTTTCTCGGCAAGCAATAGCCCCAATGGCTAAAAATCTATCTCCCATGTATGCCCAGTTTCACTCTTTTACACTGGCCACTGAGTCTGCAAAATCATTCCCGAATATTGTTGCCACTTCCAGCCCTAAAACTCACCCAATAGCCAACAAACCTATTGAGCCTTCTTCTCCTAATTTCTCTCGGCAATAGCCCTCTGGAAGAATCCTGCAATGGCCACACTAGATCCACTATTGTGTCCTCCAAAAATAGGCATTGTTGGGGCGAACTGAATACAAATGTTGGAAATCTCTCTATAAATCTCCTCCGAGTGATAATGGATGAACCTCTCTAAGGTAGCACTCGAAGTCCCCTGAAGAAAGGGTGAGTTCTCCGCTTGGAAGACTCTTGCTAATCAGCAAGTGACCCGGTTAAACAGCGTGAGCAACAAAATCAAATTCAATAAGCCAAGAATGCCAAATGAAGTGTGCTACCCTCCTTTTATAATTTTCATGGAGCTTTTCTTCCCACCTTTTCTTTCCTCTCATGCATTTCAAATCATTGGCTTAGGGAGTGTGTATTTCTTATGTGGGTGGTCCCCACATATCATTAACAAAACAAAATAATATAAAATTAACTTGCCTCTAACTCCTAAGTCTTCTATCAAAAATCAAATGGGCCCTGTCTTCACCAAAATTTGCCCCCAAAATGTAGAAATAAATCATGTTCCAAAATAATTTAGAAAGGGACATTACAATCCTGCCCGCCAAATATTGTTTGTCCTCAAGCAATGCCTAAACAAGTGCCCTCTTTGACTGCTGATCACCATTGTAACCACCAATAATACCAGGGTTCCCAAATGTACCATTAAGTCATCTCTAATCTCAACACTGTCTCGACATGAAGGAATCCCTCGATACCAGGATCCCAAGCCATCCTAATCAATGTGAAGCACGCCTTGCTCCACTCATTATCCAACCAGAGACAAGTACAAAAAGCCCTCTGCATACTAGCAATAAGTAGAGAATCATGATAACGTAGGACTCTGCCCAACACCTCATGAAATTTTCCTACTGAATAGTCCATCTCATGCACTACAAGAGTAAACTCCTGAAGATGCAACCCAATCCTGGTGGGATAGAACCCTTGTCTACCCGGGCCTCCCCTAATCTCCTCTTGTCGATCACCCTACCACACCAATGAAGTTCCCAACAACGTCAACGAATCACTAAAACCAAATGGAAGATTTGGATGACCCTCCCCTGCAGAAACCAACTCACCTCTACGAGTAGCTGAACTGCTCAGCCCTGTTATGCCAGAATCCCCTGCCCATCGCAGAAGGAACCTATCTTGCTGACATTGTGACCAGTGTTGCAGGAAATGCCCCCCCTAGATCAAAAACCCAAAAAACGATCCGCCCTACGAAACGCGTTTCGGAATTTCCGAAACGCGGATCGAGCTAAAAAATACGGTTCCTGCCTTGCCAGAACCATACGGCCCGACCTGCGTTTCAGAAATTCCGAAACGTCTTTCGTATGGCGAATCGGCCATACAATCCGCAACGGCTCCAGGTCAGATCCGAATGAATCGCAACCGCTTTGCTGGGCAACTGGTTGTTTCCACCGCACAAGCCACATTTTGGCTCTTTTTTTAATTTTTTTTTTCACTTCTATTTGTTGGGGGTGGGTCCAACATGAGTCAGGGTGAGGAGTGAAAGGATTAAAAGACCCTTTCATCTCTCATTTGCTCACTTCTATTTTATGAGAGATTGGAGAAGAGAGGAGAAGGGAGAAGAAAGAGAGGTGAGACTTGAGGAGAGCTTGGAAGAGTGAAAAAGGAGGAGCTAGGAGGAGAAAGAGCTTGGAGGAGTAAAGAAGGGCTTCCATCTACAAGAGCTAAAGAGGTAAGTGCAAATCCCAAACTCCTTCATTTTTTTGTCATGGTTTTTTGTATTTTTCTCCTCCCTCTCCTACTCTTTCCCATTCTTTCTACTTTCTCATTTAATTGCAGGTTGTCCACCACCTATATCCATACTCCAAGATGGTGTTTTTTTGGCTTCATGTATCATTCCACTTTTGGTTTTAATGATGGCAAGGGGGAGTAGGAATAGAAGGGAAGAAGAAAAAGAGGATAGTGGTCCCCATATGAGTGACCCAATGTATGATGAGGAGGAAGGGTTTGAAAAGGAAGGGAATGAACTTGAAAGGAACATTGAAACACTAAAGGGGAAAGTTGCATTGACACTCTTGTGGAACTATGTAACTAAACTTGAAGGGGGAAAGGGTGGCGGAAGCTACAAATTTTTGTGCCCTCATGGTTGTCATGGAGGAAAACCATCTAGTGGTTCATATACCCGTGTGAGGAGGCATCTTTGTCGGATGATAGATAGTGATGATAAAAAGGGTGTTGTTGGGATACAAATTTTCCCAAACATATCAGCTGAACAAAGAAGAAAATACATCCAAATAGTGGATGTTGCACAACAAAAAAGCAAGAAACAAAAAACTCAGTTTGAATCAAGTGCAACCTCTAGATTTGGTAGCTCGTCTCCTCATGGTACTTCTGCAAGCTCTAGAGGTAAAAGAACAATAGGGGATTTCCAGAATGTTGCTAGGAGGGATGATGCGGATGGAAAGATAGCCTGATTTCTTTGTGCTTGCGGTGTACCATTCAATGTGCTTCTCTATCCCTATTGGCATGAAATGCTAAAGGCCATCAATGAAGCCCAAAAAGGATACAAATCCCCCAACTATGAGAAAGCTAGAACAGTGTTATTAGAAAGAGAAAAAGCAAAAGTTCAAAGAGCTTTGACACGTTTTACAAATGAGTGGGTGCATTGTGGGGTATCCATTGTATCAAATGGGTGGATAAATATCAAAAACCAACATTTGATAAATGTTCTTGGTGTTTCTGCTAGTGGTGCAATATTTATCACATGTCATGACTCCTCCTCCATCAGTGCATCTTCCCAAAACATTGTAAATCTCCTATTGCAATCAATCAGAAATGTTGGTTTGAATAATGTGGTTCAAGTGATCACAGATAATGCAGCAAATTGTAAGGCAGTAGGAAAAGTTATTGAGCATATTCATCCACACATCTTTTGGTCTGGTTGCCTGGTGCACACATTGAACCTTTTGACGCATGATATTGTGAAGCATAAAGAATGTGGGTGGATTAATGAGCTTTACAGGAGAGGGAAGCAACTCATTAAATTTATCACAGGGCATACAAGGGTAAACTACTTCTATGGCACTTACTCCAAGCTGCAGTGGCTTAAACTTGCAAAAACAAGATTTGCAAGTTATTACCTCACCTTTAGGCAGCTAGTGAAAGTGAGACAAGCTTTAACTAATATGGTGACTACTGAATCATGGGAGGAAATTAACACTGATAAAGATGGTGCTAATGCAGCCAATGACACTATTCTTGACATGTACTTTTGATCACAGGTTAAATATGTTTTGCAAATCACCAAACCAATTTATTACATGATCAAGTTTGCAGATTTAGATCGACCAATAATTGGGGAAGTGTATGAGCAAATGGATTGCTTGTTGGGGCAGATTAAAGACATTGTTGAGCCTAGAGATATCTCCTTGTACAATTATATTCGTGCAGAGGTGGAAAACCGACAGGAAATGCTAAATGTTCCATTGCATGCATTAGCATATGTTTTAACACCTAAATACTATCATCCATCATGGATTTCAACACCAACACCTGCAAGCGAGCAAGAGAAAACCACACCTAGATCTAGAGGTTCACAAAAAATATATGATTGAATTGAGTAGATTAGTCCCTGATGAGGAGGAGGTTGCCATGGTACAGAGACAGTTGAACAACTATACGCTTAGCACTGGTCCATTTGGGAGCATGCACGCAATTAGAGATCGAGAGACTTTTTCTTCACTTAAGTGGTGGAACATGCATGGAGGTGCTACTCCACTTCTACAGACTTTGGCATTGTGGGTGCTATCATAGGTGGTAAACACTTCTTCTGTAGAGAGGTGTTGGAGCTCTTATTCTTTCATCCATAGTGTTAAATGGACCAGGTTGAGTTTAAACCGGGTAGAAAGCTTGGTTTATGTTCATTACAACTTGCGATTGATGTCCCATTATTCTAATAATGCAAAGCATAATAAAGACCTTAAGGTTTGGGACAGGAATCCAAAGGAGACCAATTTGGAGGATGGAGTGTTACAATTAGAGCAATTAGAGGATGCTATTTTACAGGTATGTCCATTGTGTTATGAATTTCAAAATTCAGTCAACAAGTGTTATGACCATTGAATTCAAATGTGTCAATTTTGCTTATAAAGCATTTCTCTAATTCCTGTTTTTAATTTTTTTTGTTAACTAGTGGTTTTTTTTGTATGAATTTTTTGAACGATTCCAGAATGATGATGACCGAGTTGAGATGCCACTCCCATCTGGTCCCTTGGTTCCCGAGTTCCATGGTTCAACACCAACAGTAGGGGGTTTGTCTTCATCAATTTCAATGCCACAACTTCCACAGGCACCATCTTCTTCATTGCCACCATGTGGAGGCCCATCGCCATGTTCTCTTCGTTGTGGAAGGAGGAGAGATTAGTAGATATATTCACAATTTACTACTTTTGTCATAGCTTAATCATTAGAAGTGTAGGCTTGTTGTGAATTTGAACCTTTTTGTCTTGGTGGTGGCAAGTGGCCTATTTTGTAAACATTATTATTTGAATTTTGGACATGACTAATGTTGACAGTTGCTCACTTGCTAGATAATATGCTTTACGTTTTATGCTTAATAATATGCTTAACTGTTTTATGTTTTATAATATGCTTAAAAATTTGATGTATATTTGCAATTGCTAGAAAATAGATGGTTGATGCTCAAATAATTAATCATTGATGTACAATGGAATCATGGAAGCCATATCTATCTTGATTTACGTAAAAATATGCATGATTTCATGTCTTCTACAACTAATTTTGTATTTGGGATGTTTGTTTTGAATATAAATGCAAAAAATATAAATAAATATATATTTAGTAGACGCTTCGCTTCCTAGATTTTTAGAAAATGAAGCTTCGCGTCCCTGCTTCCAAAAAATGCCCCCGTTTCATCCCCACTTCGTGCAATGTTGATCATGACACTCTAATCATGACTAGTCGCCTCTCATGCTCGTACCAGAGCCTCCTATCCCATAACTCTCAGCCATAGTCTATGTGATGACCGAGGCTAGGCCAATCTTGCCAAAGCGACTCAACAGTGCTAGTGCCTATCACTCCATGGCTAGCCCCAATCCTTAGCAACAATCTGCCTCGTCCTATGGTGAGGGCTTCGGTGATCCCCCATGTGTCCGCCTATAAATGAATCAGTTTGCCTATTATCCCACTAATCCACTAGATCCCTAGATCCCATAACCATATTGGAGGTCCACAACCCCCAATCCTCTATGCCTGTCGTTGTGATATGCTGCTGCTAGTTGTTGGGATCCCTCTATGCCCCATCTCTGCCTCCTGTAGGTATCCAGTAGGTAGGCATCAAGCATCAAGAACCTATGCCGCGAATATCCACCTGCTTTGTGCCTGCCAAATCACAGAGCAAGATCAGTTATCCAGCTCTTGATGATGTGCCCAGGTACTGTCGGAAGCCTAGGCATCATCTTGCCAACAAGGACTACTGTCCTCCGCACCTCAAGCTCACCTAACACCTAAGCTATCAAGCTAGAAAAACACCATGTAACTCCCTCTCGATCACCTCCCCAAGTGTGAGCCTAGGGGAGGAACATATGCTACCTTGACAATCAACCATGCCATCCATAAGCCTGTAACCATCAACTTGCGCACCTACCAAGTGTTTCAACTGGAGAATCTCCTCTCAGCCCATGACACACAGTGTCTCATCCAACTACCTAAGGTGAGCCTCCCATGCACTACTACCTGAATGGAGAGTGTCGAAAGGCAACAGCCAAACCCTCTGCAACTGTAAGCAACACTGAAGGATGATGGGTGGGTGGGTATGTCCCAAAGAGTATGATCAAGAGTCTATCGGAATGCCCAATACTAATCCTACATACAACCCTCTCTCCGCCTCGGATCTGCTAATAACCCCCTCGAGGCCCTACCTCCACTAAACATGGTGTCCCCAGATGCTCAACAATGTCCTCGTTGATCTTTGGTGAGTTCTGTCCAATGGTACACCTACTATCCCTGTCCATAAGTCTCCCTGGAGGCAACGCTCCAAGAGCCCATTGTGCCACATCATGTGTCACTGCATACCACCAAGTACCACCGAACTCCTGAACATGCCACTGTACGCCGCAGCCTATCCATGTACAGCAATGGATACGCTCGGCTACGGCTATACCATCCTATGTCCTACCTGTGTCACTACACCTGTCACGCCCCGCACATCCTCAATGTGATGTGAGTCACTCCTACCCCACATTGTAAACCGGCATGCTATGGTATACCACCATGCATCTCCATGCTCCTCTGCAGGCCACATCCCTCTATATAACACTGGACGCTACAACCTGACTCTATGCAGTCTTGTGTACCACTGCCTACTTTCATACCACCATATAACATATGGTATCCTGCATGTGCCAAAGTGTCAGCCACTCTGCTAGTGACCAACCCCCATGACACGCGTCATGTCCCCTGGTCCATCTTGGTAGACATGAGCAACCTAACTCCACTCCTGCTAGAGGGGATATCTTTGTTTTGTCTATCCTCTGTGACACCTGAGTCCTAAACCTTAATGGGAGAACATCGTCTCCATACAATATCTAATTCAATGGCCTACCCATGCCACCTCCTCCAACCAAATCCTGCCAGAGAATGCTAATCATATTGCGACCCCATGTGCAACCAACATGCCAATACAATCCATGGAGCTTGCTCACAAACTACTTGTTTGCTAATGCCGACTAGAATTCCCCTAGGGAATGTATGTGCTCAGTCATTAGGTCGACTACATCATCAATGCCATAGCCATCCCGCATGTCTGATATCGGATAGGGAGATCCACCTGAATCCTAGTGCCAACCTGGGTCTCCAGTGCCCTTGGTGTCTAAGAGCTCCCACTAAACCATACTCCAGACTAAGACCATCTCCATGAGTCCAGTCCACTCCATCAGGTACCAACTCAGAATCTCTCGCCATCCAACTCCAAGAGAGGGATCAAATGCATGAACTCTCGCACATAGAACAACCCCGACATGCAGATGTTGCACCTTGTGCAACTCTGATCGTCTCATCCCGCTATCCAAGTCAACACATAAGATCTGACTAGGTAGCTTTGTCTCCCTCTCTCCAAAGGGCAAAGGTGACCCAATAGTTTTGCTAACCTAGTCATCTCCTGCAGTATGTCTAGATAACTCTGCCTCCCTCAACCCAATGCATAAGGGTGGGCTAACAACACTGTAGATCCCATCAATGTGCCTCTTAAGCAAACTGTGCTGAAATCCCAATGTGTAGTCTCTATGTTGCCCCTCATCAATGGCTAGCCCAAAGGATGGTTGCACATCCTCATCCATCATGGACTCTACACGAGCCTCTAACTACTCCTCCATAGACAACCCCAACATGTAAGACATGCTCACCAGTCAGTTGTAGGTGACTGTCGTCTAACAACTCTGTGATAGATCTGGATGCCTCTGCACCTATTGGCTCCTCATCAATAGTGGGGATGTCTCCCGACACCTGATCAACCTATGGTGCGCTACTATCACCTGAGAACTCGCTCACAACCAAGGATACCTCATCAATGGATACCTCAACAACAAATGAGATCTCATCAACGAGTGTATGCTCAACTGCTTCCTTGCCAACCATGGCCCCTTGAACTACTCTCGTGTCTTCTTCCTTAATCCTCTCCATCATCCCAACATAATTCCACTAAATCCCCGTCGGTTTGTGCATGCCTCTTAGTTCACAAAACTCCCAAAAATAGAGGGATGCCTTAATGTCATGACCCAATGATTGGTATGCCCTCCAATTTGCTTCAAATAACTCCACATCAATTGCAATCATATCTTGCCATCTTGATGCATTACCCATAATTTTGGGCATAGTAGATTTGTTGTATAATTGACAATGGCCTTGATTCCCAATTGCGGAATAATTCAACTTTTCCCCCACATCAGTCATCATTTGTTGCATTGTAATCACCTCATTCAAGATTATTGCCATGCTGTTTGATTCTAATCTTTCTTTGTCTCCCATGATTTATTTGCTTTATATTTTGGTCTTGTAATAGAACGAAGGGTTTCCCACAAGTTGAGCCAAGACTCTATAGTGTTCCAAGATAGAAAAAACAATGATATGCAAGCAAATAGCAAATTTACACCATAGAAAATTTAAAACAATTTAGTAAACACCCAAAACAATCAGAAATATGAAAGCAGTTGAGCCATTTTATTATAAGTGGTGCAAGAGTACAAGGAATACACCTAGGCTTGCCTTTCTCGGCAAGCAGAGCAATGCCCATTTGAAGTAATGATAACCTAAAATGTCCAATTGTTGTGTTGCACTGCCCCAACAAATATTCATTGTCTGCTGCAAATATATGGCTGAAAACCCTACCTGCAATATTCAGAAAAATCTGCAAATTTATTTTTGAGGTCCTTGTCAAAAACCCAGAAAAACCCAGAAATGGTTTGGCCTAGTTTTCACCTTCCAAAATTGACCCCCAAAAAGGCACGCGCAGTCCCCAACAATTATATATTGTCTGTTGCAAAGATATGGCTGAAAACCCCACCTCCAGTGCCCAAAAAATTATGCAAATTTATATCTGGGTCCTTGACAAAAACCCAAAAAAGAAACCAAAAATGGTTTGGCTTGGTTTTGACCTTACAAAATCGACCCCCAAAAGGCCCTATACCCTCCAAATCTACTGAAGTACATTCTCTGCCAATACACCAACAAAATCTTCCCCAAACGCTCCAGAAATGTAGCAATCAACTCCACCAATACTTCCCTTATTTCTCTTGGCAAGCAATAGCCCCAATGACTGAAACTCTATCTCCCACGTATGCCCAGTTTCTCTCTTCTACGTTGGCCACAAATTCTGCAAAATCATTCCTGAATATTGTTGCCACTTCCAACCCTCAAACTCACCCAATAGCCAACAAATCTATTGAGCCTTCTTCTCCAAATTTCTCTAGGCAATGGCCCTCCGGAAGAATGTTGCAATGGCCACACTAGATCCACTACTGTGTCCTCCAGAAATACACACTGTTGGGACGAACTGAATACAAATGTTGGAAATCTCTCTACAAATCTCTTCCGGGTGATAATGGATGAACCTCTCTAGGATGGCACTCGAAGTCCCCCGAAGAAAGGGTGAGTTCTCCGCTTGGAAAACTCTTGCTAAACAGCAAGTGACCCAGCTAAACAACTCGAGCAACAAAATCAAATTCGATAATGCAAGAATGTCGAATGAAGTGTGCTACTTTCCTTTTATAACTTTCATGAAGCCTTTCTTCCCGCCTTTTCTTTCCTCTCATGCATTTCGAATCATTGGCTTAGGGAGTGTGTATTTCTTATGTGGGTGGTCCCCACATATCATTAACAAAACAAAATAAAATAAAATTAACTTGCCTCTAACTCCTAAGTCTTCTATCAAAAATCAAATGGGCCTCATCTTCACCAAAATTGGCCCCCAAAATGTAGAAATAAATCTCGTTCCAAAATAACTAAGGAAGGGACATTACAACCACACACTTGGCAGTAGTTCCAGGGCCTAGATGAGGATGTGTCTCACCATGGGAGACAAAGGGAGGGCTTGCATCATTCTTCCAACCCGTATAGATGGGATACAAGCATGTTCGATCCATTTGGAGACCCATGAGGATGTTTTGTTCCCCCACAACCACTTGGAGGCACCACAGGTCATTTGCTTGATATCAAGGGGCCCACCCCTTTATCACTATGTTTGGAGCCCATCCATTCACTTTGGCACATATTGGACTTCACTAGGCCTCTTAAATGGGCCTTCAACCTATTGTATTTATCATTTTTCCCTCTTACGAGGCTTATTGTTGTATTATGGAGCTATTGTCGAGGGCTTGTCACCAAGTAATGTTAGTTTGCACAATATTTTATTAGTTGGGCATCATTAGGCCTAATTAGGCAAATTGAACCCCTTAAACAAGGATATATATTGATGTGATGATCATTTTATTTGGTCATCACTTGGATTTGGATCATTGTTTCTTTTGGGAATTTCGCTATAGCTATTGGAGGACGAATTGGATATCTTTGTTTCTTGCAAGCCCATGTAATAGGTCCAGAACTAAGAGCGAAGACATAACCTGCAGTAGACTTCTGATCATCAAGGTCACCAGCCCAATCAGAATCAGTGAAACCAACCAATAGAGGAGATGCTTCTGCACTGTAATGAATCCCAAACTGAACTGTAACTCGAACATAACGAAGTATTGTTTTAGCTGCTTTCCAATGACTTTCATGTGGTTTGTGCATAAACCGAGCAACAAGGCCAATAGCAAAGGAAAGGTCAGGACGAGTATGGGTCAGATACAAAAGTTTTCCAACAAGCTAACGGTATAAGGTAGCATCAACTTCAGGGGAAGTACAAGTGACTAAAAGTTTGACTCCAGAATGAAAGGGAGGAGGGGCTGGCTTACAGTGTTCCATGTGAAATTGGCGTAGAAGATCACATGCATACTTGGACTGGGAAAGGGAAATACCTTCTTTGGATTGCAAGATTTGAAGATCGAGAAAATAATGCAAGTGTCCTAAGTCTGTCATTTCAAACTGCATTTTGAGGCTAGATTTCACATCGTTTATAAGGTTGGGATCACTACCAGTAAGGATAAGATCATCAACATAAACAACAAAAATGATAAGGGACTTACCCACTTTCTTGGTGTAGACAGTATTGTCAGAATGACACCTAGAAAAGTCACTATCTAAAAGAAAGCTTCCATTTTGGCATAACAAGCTCGAGGGGCTTGATTGAGACCATAAAGGGATTTCTTAAGCCGACACACAAGGCTATAGTCTTTTTGTATAAAGCTAAGAGGTTGTTCCATATAGATTTCTTCATGCAAGTCCCAACGCAAGAAGGTGGATTTGAAATCCATTTGATCGACTTTCCATTTGAAAGAGGTAGCAAGGGAAAGAACAAGGCAAATAGAGTTCACTTTGGCAACAAAGGAGAAGGTTTTGGTATAGTCAATGCCTTCAACTTATGAAAAACCCTTAGCAACAAAAGGAGCTTTATGTTTGTCAACTTTTCCATCAGGTCCAAACTTGGTTTTGTAAAACTATTTGCATCTAAAAAGTTTTCGTCCCTTTGGAAGAGGAACAAGGTCCCAATGTATCATTTGCCAATAATGAATGATATTCTTCATTCATAGTTGCGTCCCAATCTGGATGGCCTAAAGCTTCTGCAAAGGTGGCAGGATCATAATTCACTAAAACTTGAGCCAGTAAAGAATAGGCTCTATCGAACTGAGAATGTGTAAGACATTGATCTGTAGGATCACCTGCAAGAGCACCTACTAGGCTGCTACATCCCATGTAACGCGGACCCATTTTGGAAGTTGAGGAGCGGAAGTAAGATCTTGAGAAGGTGGGGGAGGATTGTCATCCTCGTTGTCATCATCTGAAGAAGGAATATTTTCAAAAGTAGAAGAGATAAAGAGAGGTGGCACATCTGCCAAACTAGGCTCATAGGCCGATATATTTTAAGCAAACTTTACATCTCTTCTAATGATTATATTTTTGGATTTAGGTTGAAGAAGTCTATATCCTTTGACATCTTCAAAATATCCAACAAAAATACATTTTTCACTCAACCTTATGCTTCTCATCTGGAATATGGGCCCATGCTTCACTTCCAAAAACACGAAAGTGACTTACATCTGATTTAATTCAGCTCCATGCTTCTTCTGGAGTGATATTCTTTAAAACCTTATTAGGAGTGTGATTTATTATGTAATTTGCATAGTTAATTGCTTCTGCCCAAAGATTAAGACTAAGTCGTTTAAATTGAAGCATACAATTAGTCATTTCCTTTAAGGTGTGATTTTTCTTTTCAGCTACATCATTTTGTTGTGGATTATATGGAACAGTATGTTGCAATTGAATTCCATGCTCAGTGCAAAAGTTGATGAATTTGTTAACATATTCTCCGCCATTATCAGATCTTAGCTTAAGAATTTGATGTCCAGATTGCTGCTCAACAAAGGCCTTAAAGGCCAAGAGCATGTTAAAGACTTCACTCTTGAGTTTTAAGAAGTATACCCAAGTGCGTTTAGAGAAATCATCAATGAAAGTTCAGAAATACTTGTAACCAGAGAAAGAAACAACTGTAAGTGGACCACATAAATCAATATGCACACGTTGTAAGGGGACTGAGGCACGCCAAGAGGCACGCTTTTCAAAACTATCATGATGATGTTTTCCGAGTACACATCCAAAACAAAAACCATCTCTACAAGATACCATAGAAAGACCTGTCACCATATTTTTTTACATAGATTTTGAAGGGAGTGATAGTTTAAGTGACCAAATCGCTCATGCCAAAATTTGCTCACATCATCATTATGAACAACAAATACCGAGGGAAGAGTTGATGAACCAAAGTTGTTAAACTTATACCACCTTGTAGAATCATCAGCAATGTCAGTGGCTAAAATCTGTCTAGGATCTCTTAGGTCCTTAATTACAACATCATGAGGTGAAAATTCAACGGTTTTATCTTCCCCTGAATGAGTAATCTGATATACAAATAGAAGGTTGCAGGATAAGGTAGGAACACATAATACATCATTCAATTGACCATTGTCTAGATGAATAGTTCCAGTCCCTACAACACTAAGAGATCTATCATCACCAACATATATATTTTTGGTGTTACAATCATTTAAAGAAGAAAACATGGCGTTGTTTTTGGCCATGTGATAAGAAGCTCCATAATCAATGAGCCACTCATGAGGATGAGTAGAAGAAGATACATTTAGTGCATAACTAGACCGAGATGTTTGACAACCACATGCAGAAAGTGTTATTCCTAAAGATGAAGTTGAAGTTGAAGAATGCTCGAAATGGATGTTATGCTTCTTCATTGCTACTTCCAAGGCTTCCATCTTCTTAAAACATTTGGATTTTGAGTGGCCATCACGATTACAAAAGTTGCAATGTCTATTAGTCTTCTTCCCTTTGTTTTTATTTGTATTATCATTTTGTTGAGTTGATTTTTCATTTTGAGACTAAAATTGCTTAGGACACTTATTTGGTTTAGGACCATTCTTTTTAAGATGTTGCTTTTTAGGATTCTTTGAACTTGGCTGCTCCTGGGCTCCTAAGGCTTTCTTAGAAGAGTTTCCAGTATTAAGAAGACCAAGATGTAGAAGTTCTTCTTGTTCTCTTATTAAAGAATCACAAAAGGCATCTAAAGAGGGGGGCTTGTAGTCTTGTCCTTGAGAAATAAAGGCTTCTCTAGTAAAATGGAAGGTGAAAACAAACACAGAGTAGGTTGGTCTTAACTTAGTAAGAATGGAGTAGATAAGGCTACCATCTTCCTTCTTAACCTTAACACCTTCCAAGAGAAGTCTAAGGGTCTTGATCTTGGGGTCCAAAGTAAGCAACTCATTTTTGAGTTGATGAGCTCTAATTTCATTTTTAATTCCAAAAACAGTACTGAATTTTTTCATTGCTTAATCTCGGGTATCAATTTCAGCAATATGGAATCGAAGTCTGGAGAAATAGACATCACTATCAAGCCACGTGCTTGATCTTGCTTATTTTCCCATTTGGCTAGCTTATCTTCATCTTGAGGTTTAGACTCTTAGCCTGAGGTTATTTTATAAAGACCCTTACTTCTAAGTAAATCCACCATGTAGGATAGCCATTGGAAGTAGTTGGTGTTGTCAAGAATAACTAGGCATGGACTTTCCATTTTAAAAGAAACTGAAGTTGTATATGCTGAAACTAAGTGTTCCAATGGAAAGATCTCGAAAAATTAGGCCGATTCAAAAAAACGATTCTGAAAACGGCTTCTAGATGAAGAAGTTATGGTTTTTTGAAGAAAATTTGTTGAAGATGCCAACGAACCATGTGAATGTTGGGAAGTTGATGATAATCCCCTTTCCAAACTTAATCTAATTAGCTCACCTTTCTAAAAAATGTTACTTTATGTGACCCACTTTTATAAATAAGTGAGTCACTTTTACAATGGTACTTTATGAACTATCCACTAAATTGTAACTTAAATAAAACGTAAAGTGTTTTTAGAATTATGCATGACTCACTTTTTATAATGGGTGAGAACACTTTTACATAAAGTAACTTTAAAACATAAGTTACATGTGCTTTTTGAAAAAGTAACTCAACAAAAAGAAAGACTTAAATGTTATAAATAAAATATATAGGAAATAATGTAAATGATAATAATCATAAATAATGACTAGTTAATTAATAATTAGGTTGAAGAGACATGTCTAAATGAAACATGACTCTCCATGAAGAGACACTACCTAGTATATAAGCATGCCCTCACTTTCATTTGTATCATCATTCATATTCATACATTTAATCTATAATATTTGTATCTTGGATATCTTCATATTCCAAGTCTTCTAGAGTAGTTAACAAGAACAAACTTTGTTTGCTTCATTTGGTATCAAAGCAGTCAATCCTTTAGCCGCTTCACCGTTGCACAGAGCTTGTTCTCCGATCCAGGTCCTTGGCCATCAAAATTTGTCAACATTGTTGCCGTTGAGGCGTTTCGCTAACAGAATTTGGAGTTTCTCCATATTGCCATTTAAGCCTTTGGCCATTTACACAAAAAAAAGGAAAGAAATAAAGAAAGAATCAATATATATTGGAAAAATAAAAATAAAAAGTAAAAAAAAAAATAAAAAAAAAAAATAATAATAATAATAATAGTAGTAAAAACAACAATAGGTTTATAAAAAAATACTAAAAAAAAGAATTAAAAACTAAATTTTAAAAAGAAAAAACAAGAGATTTTATATTAAAAAAGTAAATAGATAAAGAAAAAAAAAGCAACATAAATATATATATATAATATATTATATATAATATAAAGAAGTAAAAAAAGAGTTTAAATATATATATATATATATATATATATATATATATATATATATCTTCTAAAAAAAATTACCTTTAAGCGGCCGCATCCGTCTGAATTCAAGCCGCTCGACCAACTGCATTGCCGCAAGCAGCCGCTACATCACCCCTGTCAAGCCATCATACAGTGTTTTCCGATCAAACCAACCTACAGCCGCTTCTTCCACACTGGTCCTGGCCTGCAAACCACATACAACAAGAAACATAGCCAACTGACCATTTCTCCACTGTGGATTGGCTACTGCAAACACAACGTAACTCGTCGATTTTGTTGCATATCTAGCATACCATACTTCCTTCCGACACCCACTAAAAATTTCGCTCGGTTCTGACTGCCCCGATGCCCTTTTTCGCTAATCTGCAAAATTGTTCGTCTGTCAACACCTCCACATACCCCGAGCTCAGTGCAACCATCTGTCGTTTTGTTGACTCCGTCATCCACCATTTTCATTGACCCCCAAACCGTCGCGCCATTCACATCCTATCTCGTGCACTTTTATTTTATGCATAGGTTATATAAGCCACCACTACATTACATTGTGTTAATTATTATACATTATATTATATTATTTATAATTATAAAGTTTCATAATTATTAAATTATAAAGTTATATTATATAATTAATGCACATATATATATATATATATATATATATTATATATAATTATAAAAATATTATTAAAAAAAAAGAGAGAGAAGGGCAAATATATTATCAAACCCTAAGTTCATCTTAACAAAGTAAAAATGGAATCAATCGTTGACGATAAAGAAATCGAGTGTAATTTAGAAATGAAAGAGGGCAGATTTCCTTAAACCTTTAGTAAATGTGTTGATACACTATTTAAAATCAAAGGATCATTCGCAAGAAGAGATATCATAATCTCTATCAGTCCTGCTAAAATAAGTAATTATGTTAGTCCTAAATGTGCTAACCAAATAGTGATTCCTGAATCAAATATAGTTGAAACAAATTTTGCTGACACAGGTGACAAACAATACGACATAAGCAATCTACACCTAAGTATTGGAGATTCTACTTTTACCTCGCAATTCACAGTGAAAACCTTATTTTTTGACGATAGTGACATGGTTTTGGGCTCACCCTAGATGGAAACTCTAGCGTCCTTTATTCTAAATACAAAAAAAAAATTGACATTTTCCCACAAAAAGAAAGAAATGACACTACAAGATGTTACTTTAAAGCCAGATTCAGTGATGCCAGAAGACAT
The DNA here is from genome assembly GCA_000404065.3 of Pinus taeda. Classification (NCBI taxonomy): domain Eukaryota; kingdom Viridiplantae; phylum Streptophyta; class Pinopsida; order Pinales; family Pinaceae; genus Pinus; species Pinus taeda. The sequence goes on along the minus strand of APFE031424609.1, from coordinate 121,016 downwards.
ACAAGAAATCTCAAAAGTAATTCTTCAAGAAAGTAAAAAAGCGATACAAAATATGCAAAAGGAAGTTGACAAAATCACCGCTGACAAGAATGAGGAAGTTTCTTAACTTAAAGACCATAGTGAAAAATTACTAACACAAATTAAGAAGCTTAAGAAGGACAAGAAGTCGTTAAAAGACAAGTTAGAACATGGTATTCAAGAGGAAGGATCAAAGTCGCCAGTCGTCACATCTCCAGTTGAAGATATAGAAACTAATACCGATCCAATCACAACTCAAGAAGTGGACAAACTAGATGAAGTAAAAATGTACCTAGAAGTTGCATTACCATCAACAAAAGATTCAAGTGAAGATCCAAGAATTAACCATTCAACTTCTATAACTAAAGGAAATCAGGTGCTTCAAATAAATCAAGAAAACGACACAAACAAGATAAATGAAAATCAAATCACCAAAATTCCTTATCAACATCTGAATCATGAGAGTAGACAACTCAATCAAGCCGCGTATTTAGAACAGAAACAACAAACTGATGTCCCGAAGAATACTAATGCCAGTGCAATCCATTCATGTGATAACAATTCATCACAAGTTTCCAGTCACTACAAGATTCCACAAAAGATTAATTTAGGATGGTCAGATCCATTCTCAGTGCGATAGGTTTGTTTATCACTTAGAAGATCATATCTGCTTGCTTCGATGAAGATTACAATTCTGAGACAAGAAGACATCCGAAACAGGAAAAAGAAATCAAGCCTTTCATTAGTAAGCTTTGAGGACAAAGCTTTTTGAGAAGGAAGGCAACGTTATGAATAAAATATATAGGAAATAACGTAAATGATAACAATCATAAATAATGACTAATTAGTAATTAGGTTGAAGAGGCATATCTAAATGAGACATGACTCTCAATGAAGAGGCATTGCCTAGTATATAAGCATGCCCCTCACATTTGTATCACCATTCATATTCATACATTTAATATATAATATTTGTATCCTCAATGGATATCTTCATATTCCAAGTCTTTTGGAGTAGTTAACAAGAAGAACGAACTTTGTTCGCTTCATTGAACCCAAGACCTCTATTCTCATAAAGTAACTTTAGACCAAGTGAGCTAGTTAAAAGACTTAGTAATTGTTAGAAAGGAGGATGGGCTTTTTTTTTTGGTCATTGAAACTTTGTGGTGCGCGCTTGCTTGAAAAACCCATTTCTGCCTACAAAACAAAAAAACAACCACACAAACCAAACAAAAAAGCAAAAGTATCCAAGCCTTATGGCTTAAAATTAGATTTGGGGTTAATCCTCCAGAAACTAGATATTTTCCTCAATGTTTCTGATTTTCCGAGATCAAACTAAAGCGCGGCGAAAAAGAGCATACGCATGAGAAAAATCCTTTATGTTTCTAGTTTGCCCAGAGTGCACATTTTCACGGGGCAAAGAGCATACGCAGAAATGAAAGGCTTAGATCTGGTAATAAAAAAAAATTATATATGACTATAAACCGAAATAAATAGAGAGATAAACAACTATAACTGCAAATAAAGACTATACACCTCCAGATCTTAAAAATTACGTAACTAGGGCTACTGGAAACCTTTTCGCGTGAAACGAAAGGGGTTCCTCACTGGAATAAAGGCTCCTAACACAATAGAACAGTCCTCTCGGCCTGAAAGCCGTCAAAAACAGTAGATATAAGAAACAAAAGTCGGATGCAGTTATACCAACTTCAGATTTGGATCACCAACAGATGCAACCCTCAAATGGCTCTAATACCATGTAGGAATATACAAGATAAGTTCCTTAGATTGAATACCAAAGGACACCGCTCAAAAATAGATCACAAATCAGTACACCAGTATTCTTGATGTGGTTAAAACCCTCAAAAAAGGAAACAATCCACGGCCTGAACCAACATGACCACTTTAGGCAATATTATTAATAAAAAGAAAGAAAATTTACATAAGCTTCTCTCATAAACGGTCACCGCACAAATGACCCTCCATGCTCTTTAAATACAGATCATGGGCCAATCGGGTGTTAAGCCACGGATCAAGTATCGGTAATACCAAGGAGAGAATCAATCGTCAGATCACTTCATGTCTAGAACATATCGTGACCGTCAAACTGTAAGTTACAAAAAGTACATACTAAAGAAACACACTTTACCTAACTATACACTAGACCAAGTTATACTTATTATTTCCTATGTGTCGGAATATCCTAACATTTGATGTTTGGAAATTCTTGTCTTGATCTTGGAGCTTCGATTTTTGTCTCTCTTGATAATTGGATGATTTCGCTATACTTGTGAATGCCTTGTTCATGATCAATTTCTTTATTTATGTCAAACGTATAATGTATGAGACTCATGAAGATGGAGTTGCTACCCTAATGGAAATGTGAATTTGTTGAATCTTGCTCTTGTGAGGGTTTTTCATATGTTTCATATTTGGTATAGTGAATGAATGTCCTAGGGGTATATGATCTTCAGAATTTCCTTAATAAGTCATCAATTGCAGCATCGAAGAAGTGTAAATTTTCCGAGAAATCTAATTGTTGCAAAGTTGTTGGGGAATTCCTTGATTAGGTAAAAGAAATTCTAAATATTGAAATCTCATTGACTCCATTCTCCCAATAGGCTAGGCATTGGTCTAGTCCTCAGTGATCACCAAAACGAAAATATTTTTCACCTCCCATCTTCCTTTTTCTAAGCCCTAACCCTAGGGTCCCCTAGGGCATCACATGAAATCAATTGTAGCCATCAAAGATTGGTGAAATTGGGTTAAGAACTGCATGGTGTGTCCTTGAGAGGTCCTCCAATTTTGAAGCTATTTGAATGGTGGAATCTCAAGTTTTGTCAAGTCCTAGATCGAGAACCATTCTCCCTAGTTTTCCTTTGGCTAATGGCTTCATTAAGGATCATTGCATCAAAGTCTCAAGCCAAATCCAATTCCTTTCATCCTTTTCTTATCCCTCACTTGGGCAAGCCCTTTGTTTGAAGTTTCACCCCCCAAACCCTTGACCTCATTTGGGTCCACTAGGGTTTCTTTGTGGTCCCGCAACTTGTCACTCCAACTCCACAAGGATTGCATAGAGAACCTTAGTCTCCTAGGGTTCTGAGGTTTAGGGGACTTTACATCAAGAATACTCCTCAACCCTAGGTCTAGGTCTCCCTCTAGTCCTTCTTGGAGAGCCATTCTCCTTGCTTCTTAAGCAAGTAAACCCCATCACTAGAGACTATCCTTTCAATAGGCTATTGAAATCACTACCTCTACACCATTAATACATTAATCTTAGTGATTTCTCTAATACCGAGACTCCTCCCATCGATTAAAGTCTGTAAAGAGCAAGGAGCTTTAGCTCAGGTGACAGTAGGTTATTGCTCTATTGTTGCTACTTGACCTAATAATTGCTCTATAGGAACCCTTCCTAGGACCCCTGCTAGTTTGAGCGGTAACAAGACTATCCTAAGGCTACAAACCATAAAATTTTGTGTAGCTAGTGTAGCATAAGGGTGCATGATATATGCTTGACAAACTGTATCAATGAAATTTTCTATGTTTGGATAACATCTTTCATTTTAAGCTTTGAAAGTTGGTCTTAATGTTACAGTGTGTGGGGAAACTCTATTTTTGTGCAATCAGGGAATGACCATTTTTGGTTCCAAAGCAATCTTAGAACCTAGCGCTAATATTATATGCTTGTTACCAGCAGTAATATATTTTCATTGTGGTAAAGAGAGAGTTCACAATGAACCGATTATTTATGTTTGCATATCTATGAAAATTTGAGTCAATATCAAGAGGAACTAAGGCTAACAGCTAAACTAATTTGAACAAGGATCATGATGACTGTTTATTGATAGGCTGAATTTCTATTGAATCTATTTTGTAGTAATCAGAATATGTATTGTAACAGTGCATCCATGACTCTGAAATTCCACAATTAAATTTGGCATCATTGTCCTCACTTAAAGTGCTTGAAACCTAGGAAATGAACAAGTAAAGGCTGAATACATGTTTGTATCTGACTATAATGTCCCTTCCTAAATTATTTTTTTACAGGTTTAATTTCCCACAATTTTGGATAATTTTGGAGACCTAGAACCCACTCAATGTTGACATAGGGACTTGGGGAAGAAAGGGAGGTTGAATTACTTTGTTAGTGGAATGTGGGGGCCACCCACATGGGAAAAACGCACTTGGCCAAGTGAAGAGTTTGAATAGCCTTGTAGGGAAGTCGAATGGAAAGGAGAAGGGGCCCACATGGGAAGGAAGGCCCACGAAATTATAAATAGGAGGAGGCCATCTTCACAAAGGCATCTTTTGAGATATTGAACTCAAGCTTAGTTGCTCGCACTACTTAGCTAGGTCACTCGTTGTTTAGTACGAGCTCTCCAAGCGGAGAACTCACCCTCTCTTCGGTGGACATCGAGTGCCACCCTAGTGAGGTCTCTTTTTATCATTCCGAGAGATTGCACGTGGATATTCAGAGCCCCCAACTCAGCCATCATTCAGCGAGTGCGTACTCCAGGAGGACGCAGTAGATAATTCAATGGCTTTCTGGGAAGCACTCGCCAGAGGTGTTTTGGTGAAGTACAGGGGAAGACAAGCCTTTGGGAAGATTTTGGGAGCTGGAGATTTCTGTTTGGGAACAATGTGAGTACTGGCACTTAGGGCCAGCATAGGTACTCCTCACTAGGCACACATGGGAATTCGTGGGTCAGTATGTAGAGAGAGAAATTGCTGGGAGAGATAAGGGAAGGTTTTGGAAGGACTATCTCAGCGATTTTTGGGTGCTTAGGACGACTTATTTAGGAGTTACAGGCAGGCCATACCTTACAGCACTTGGAGGAGGACCCAAATCTCGAGAGGCCGAATTTCCGGGGTCAAAACCAAGCCAAACCCTTTCAGGGTTTTGGTGGGTTTTTGGTGTGGAGTTTGAGATTAATTTTACATAATTTTCTGAGCACCGGAGGTAGGGTTTCCAGCAGACATAGTAGATTTCTGGGGCAACGCAAGGCATCATTGGAGCAACTGATTCTAGCACTTGGGCTTGTTATTTTGTCAACTGGGCTTTGTCAGGCGTGCCATTGAGGCAAGCCCAGGTGCACTCCTTCCACATTGTTGTACATTTGCCCTAATTGATTAATAAAATGGCTCAGCTGGTTCTTATTTCTGGAGTTTACATGGATGTTTGTTGAATGATTCAAATTTCTAGTGTTGCATTTGTTATTTGCTTTGTATATCACTGTTTTTCCTAGTTTGGGACATTACACTGACAATTTCCAGCCAAAGACACTTTGAGGAAAGGTGTCTTACAAAAAAAAAGGAAGAACCCACTCCCAAAGAGTCATTGTCCACATGCTTTAAGATTTGTTTCCCTCATTTCCTTTTATCATAAGAATTAGCCATCCTTGCTAAGACAGATCCCCCTAATTCAGAGTGTAGAAGTCTTGTGCAAGGAAGCCCCTCTACCATTGATTAGATTCACCCTAAAGAGCAGGAAGACAAACCAAGGTGATAGTGGTTTGTCTTATGAGTTGCCTTTGATTTGTCCTAAGAAACATCTTGCATATCCAGCATGACAAATCAGTTGGTAACACTATGTTAAATTATGGTATGTTCTATGCTTAGAGCAATTTACTTCTTTCTTCTTATTAGTCACAGATTAGCAATCATATATACATTAAGTAAAGTGCGGATAGAACATTAAACGATCGACAGAAAACAAGCCAAGACAAGAGACACAAGATGTGGCGGCTAGCCAGGGACAAAACTCAATGCGGGGAAACCCTTTGATCAAATCTTCTTTTATCTTCAATAGTTCAGCAGAGAGAAATAGTACAAAATCATAATTCTGTAATTTTATATCAGCAGCAGCAAACCCTAGATCAGCAAAGTCAAACTTGGTCAAACAACTCCGGACTGAATTCTAGTCAAATTGAAGAACTCGATCTTCAACAGCAATAAGTAGCAGCCCAAAACAATCCTCAAAACATGGTCAAAACAACAGTCAATATATCAGCTGTTGCAGTCAGCCCTAACCAATCAACGCTGCCCCAAAACAGTGATCAAACAGAAGTCAACAAGGCTGATCTGAATTGCGGCTAGCAAGAGAGAGACTCCCCACACAAATCTGCAATCAAGGGAGCCTATACGCTAGTCAACACAGTCCTCTAGCACCCAAAACGTGTTGTTGTACCTTCCTGCATCCTCCTCCTTCCATGTCACAGCTTGTTGCCCTAACTGCATCCTCTTTCTTCTTCCCACATGAGAGTCTTCTTCCTCCTATGCATACCCAAGAGACTAGGAGAGAGAAGAGATGTGGAGATGAGATGATGAGAAAATGAATCAACCTCTCTTGTATTTATATGATTCACTGGGCATGTGTGCCACACATTTAACTGTTGGCCGACCTTGACAATTTGTAAAGTAAATACAAATAAATTCATACCTCCATAAATACTTGTCGGAATCGGATGATCTTTAGATCAATCCTACACCTCTCGACAAGAGGAATCCAGGAAAAATATCAGCTACCATAAATGAGATGACCCACACAGAGTTTGGCCCTAGTGCCAATTTTAACACTCCCTCTCAACTAGGGAGAACTCCATCTTCAATCCGTCGGACCGTCGCTACTATCCCAGCCATCAAATGCACTGCCCTGTACAGCTTGGCCCTACTCTACTCTGCTCGAACTATGAAGAAGAAGGAATGATCGAGGATGTATCATACCATCCTCCACTGACCCGAAGTCAATCTCAGAGTGTGTCATACTACTCTCACTGATCCCAGATCAATGGAGGTCATCGTAGCATAGGGAGTACGGTAGATACAACGATGCGTCCATCGATAGTACTATTAATGGTCCCTAACCCCATTTCCCTACTCATTGATTAGATGAGAGGTACTTCCCATGAGTCCCAGACTACATGGGTAGGATGCCTCGACAGGAGAACTAATCATCCTGTCCACAGGAGAATGAATCAAGTCCAATAGCCGCCACAGGAGAACTAACCATCCTGGCCCACAGGAGAACTAATCATCTTGTTCCACAGTCGCCACAGAGAACTAATCATCCTGGTCCACAGGAGAACTAATCATCCTGTCCTACAGTCGCCATGAGAACTAATCATCCTCGCCCACAGGAGAACTAATCATCCTGTCCTGTAGTCGCCACGAAGAACTAATCATCTTGGCCCACAGGAGAACTAATCATCCTGTCCTACAGTCGCCACAGGGGTGTTATAGGGGAAGGTTGAACCTTTAACCCTGTGCGTAGTGCACCACCAGGGGATGGTGAATCACCCTATGGTCACATGTCGCTCCAAGAAGTACCGTGCGCCCCCTAGAGCTCCCAGAGCTCAACACATCATACTCGTCCCTCATAAGAAGGTCTCTGAATGACACCAAGTTGTTCTTGGAAAGTCAAGAATTTGACCTATCCCAGGGGCTTCGTCAAAATGTCAGCAACTTGTTCATCTGTACGATATGTTGGAGCCTTATTGCTCCCCGGTGCACCATATCCTGAATATAGTGGTACCTGATATCGACATGCTTGGAGCGATCATGAAATACGGGATTCTCTGATAAACGAATCCCGCTCTGGTTGTCACACAGGATCACAGTGGTATCCAATATAAATCCAAACAGCTCACTGAAGAGATTTCACAACCAAACCGCCTCACAAGAGGCCATCTAGCAGCAATGTACTTTGCCTCGGCAGTGCTCAAAGCCACCGACTTCTGCTTCCTGCTCATCCACGATATCGAGGCAAATCCCAAAGGAAACAGCACCCAGAAGTGTTCATTCGATCCACCACACTGCCTGCCCAATTTGCATCGGTATATCCAAGTAGTCTCACATCTCTGGCAATGTATCTCAACCCATGAGTGATTGTGCCACGAAGATATCTCAACAGATTCTTGACACCAACCCAATGTGTGTGGTGAGGCTCAACCATATCTTGAATCAACGTGTTCACTGCAAAGCATATATCCAGACGGGAGTTCACCAAGAACATCAATGCTCTGACGAGTTGACGATACTAGGTCGCATTTCGTAAAACAGGTCTGGTAGCACTACCGGTTAACTTCTTGAAGTCAATCTCCATCGGGGTAGTTACGGGCTTGCAGTCCACATATCGAATCTCTCCAATATCTTCACCACATATTTTCCTTGAGATAGGAAAATCTCCCCTGGCTTCTACTAGACTTCTAGTCCTAGGAAATAGTGCATCAATCCTAGGTCCATCTCAAACTCAGAAGCCAACTCCCTCTTATATTTGAGAATGAGAGGGTCTGCCCTTGTTAGAAAGAGGTCATCAACGTACAGCACCAGTATGAGAGGATTGTCATCTTCAACCTTAAAGTAAAGGTTAGGGTCGGCTTCACTCCTAGTGAACCCTAGCTTCATTAAGTAGCTATCGATCCTCTCATACCACACTCGGGGTGCTTGCTTCAGCCCATAGAGGGCCTTCTTCAACCTGCACACATGAGATTCTCGATCATGAATCTCAAATCCTTCAGGTTGCTCCACATAGACCTCCTCTTTGATCGAACCATGCAAGAACGCAATCTTGACATCCATCTGATGTAGGTTCCATCCTTGCGAAGCAGCAAGGGCTATGATCAAGCGAATGGTGGTATATCGAGCAACAGGTGCAATTATCTCGTCATAGTCTATACGTTCCTTCTGAGAGAAGCCACGAGCGACAAAACGAGCCTTATACTTTTCTGCACTTCCATCAACTGCATGCTTTATCTTGTAAAGCCATTTCGAAGTGACAACTGCTTTGTCTTGGGGTCTGGGGACCACATCCCAGACATCGTTTTTCATGATGGACTCATATTCCTCAATTATAGCATCCTTCCATACTTGATGCTTGACAACGTCTGCGAATGACGAAGGCTCATTTTGGATGATCGTGCTCATGATGGTCAAGTATCCATGATACCTAGTCGATTTCTTACTTTCCCGGAAGGTTCCCCTGGGTGCAATGTGTTTCCCCATGAAGGCCTCTTCCTAGAAGAGGAGGGCTCTTGCAGAGGGGGATCAATAGGATCCATAGGTTCTTCCACATTAGGCATCGTCTCATCTTCCTTTTCCTTCAATCCCTTGTGTCAGCGTCTTTAGATCCCCTTAGAGTAGGAAGATTGTCAACTTTGCTAAGAGCCATATCTTTGTCAAAGATGACATCATGGCTAATCTCGACTTCCCTTTGACCAGCCACATAGATTCTATAGCCCTCAGTATTTTCTTTATAGGCTACAAAGATTCCTTTCTTTCCAGATGCACCCAATTTATTCCTTTTCTCCTTCGGCACATGAAAATATACATGACTTCCAAAAATTTTAAAATGACGTACGTCAGGTTTCTTACCAATGAACATCTCTTCGGGAGTCTTGGAACCCAATGCTTAATGAGGGCATCGGTTTTGTACATATACTGTGGTATTTGCAGCTTCGGCCCATAGAAACTTCGGAAGTCTTCGATCATGGAGCATAGCATGGACAACTTCCACAATCATACAATTCTTCCTTTTCGGCACACCATTCTACTCAGGAGTATATGGTGTAGTAGTCTCCCTCTTAATGCCAGCATCTTTGCAAAAGTTATGAAACTCATTGGATTCATACTCCATCCCGTTATCAGTGCTTAAGATCTTGATCTTCTTTTCAGTTTGATTCTCGATCAAGGCTTTGAAGTGATGAAACCAGGAGAACACTTCATCCTTCTTTTTCAAGAAGTATATCTAAGTTTTGCGAGAATAATCATCTGTAAAAGTGAAGTAATATAAATATCCTCCGAAGGAGTTCACATGCATCATATTGGATATGTCTGAGTGAACCAACTGCAATATATCGGAGGTCTTGCTTTGGCTTGAGGGGAATGGTCCCCTTTTGAGCTTTCCTTCGACACATCCCAGACATACACCTTCTTGCTCTAATCTGAACTCGGGCATTCCGGTCACCATTTTTCTCACATCGGGTAGAGCTTTATAATGAAGGTGAGCAAACCTCCGATGCTATAGTTCGGACTGAAGAGATGTGTCAAAAGACATGACACCCAACGAACTTCCTCCGACCTAATATAATGAATCAACTAGAAACCCAAGAGTGAAAGCATCTTTAAAGTTCTTTTTCCATACACGTACCTTGCCATTGATGAAAGCCACCTTGTAGCCTTTGTCTTCCATTGCCGAAATGGACACCAGGTTCTTTTTTAGATCAGGTACATATAATACTTCTTGTAAATGAATTGTATTTCCCTTATTCAATTGAAGAGTGACATTCCCTACGCCTTTCATGGGATATTTTGAATTGTCCCCAAGAACAATTTCCAGGTTGGTCTCCTTCTCTATCAGATTAGAGAGAGCTTCTTTGTAACCAGTGAAGTGCCTTGAGGCACCACTATCAATAAGCCAATCTCCCAGTGAGTCTGGGGGAGCAATAGTAGAGAGGGTTGTTGGTAGGTAATATTCATCTTGCTTATTGTTAACAACGTTAGATTCATACCTGGAGTTGCTTGCATTCTTGAAGGATTGTCCTCTTCCTTGATTTCTGGGATTTCTTTTACCTCTGCCATTGGACCTGCTATTCCTTTCATTGCCTTGAGAGTGATTTTGATCATCGTCATTGTGTGAGTCCCTTTTATCAGGGCATTCCCTCACATAATGGCCCATTTTGTTGCAATTGTAACATCAACCTTTTCTTCCACCTTTTGGTCTAGCCTTTCCTTTGGATTTAGCCCCAGAATTGTTTCTTCTTTTAGCATGAGCAGAAAAGGCAAAGGGATGGCCTTTAAGTGTGGGCATTTCTTGCTCTTCCATCCTTGTTTCTTCTTGAATGCATCTTGACATCAATTCCCCAAATCCAGGAATTACATTATTGTTGAGAAGAGTAGTCCTGAATATATACCATTCAGGTGGTAGTCCTCCAAAAGTTGAGTGTCATTTCCCTGCTAGGAACTACTTCCCCAATAGATACGAGACCATTCTTGATCTCGGAGATCCTTAGGAAATATGCTTGCATACTCTCATCTTTGCCCTTATTAATTTCCTTCAGCTTATTTCTAAGGAACAAAATTTGATTTGCATCATTAACTTTAAATAAACTCACCAGTCTATCGTAGATTTCCTTGGAGTTGGTCAGCTCGGAAACATAGGCCACCAGGCGCTTGTTGATAGAGTCCCGGATGATCTCCCTTACTTCGACTTCTCTCTTGGTCCACTTGCTTCTAGCAGCTGCGGATGCATTTGATGGAGGCACAACAATATTGCCTCTCACATGGTCTAACACTTCTTGCTCTTCCAATGTTAGATCGAGAGACATCTTCCATCTGTGATAATCAGACTTCTCACGGAGTTTGTCTTCAGCAAGGAAGTGTGTTGAAGACTCCATGACTTCTTTAAGATTGCTTCAATAGCCTTTGGTGATTGCTCTTGCTCTTGCTTGGGCTTTGTCTTCACCTCAACTCCAATACCATGTTAAATTATGGATGTTCTATGCTTAGAGCAATTTACTTCTTTTCTTCTTATTAGTCACAGATTAGCAATCATATATACATTAAGTAAAGTGCAGATAGAACATTAAACGATCGACAGAAAACAAGCCAAGACAAGAGACACAAGATGTGGCGGCTAGCCAGGGACAAACCCCAACGCGGGAAAACCCTTTGATCAAATCTTCTTTTATCTTCAATAGTTCAGCAGAGAGAAATAGTACAAAATCATAATTCTGTAATTTTATATCAGCCGCAGCAAACCCCAGATCAGCAAAGTCAAACTTGGTCAAACAGCCCCAGATTGACTTCTAGTCAAATTGAAGAACTCGATCTTCAACAGCAATAAGTAGCAGCCAAAACATTCCTCAAAACATGGTCAAAACAACAGTCAGCCCTAACCAGTCAACGCTGCCCCAAAACAGTGATCAAACAGAGGTCAACAAGGCTGATCTGAATTGCAGCTAGCAAGAGAGAGACTCCTCACACAAATCCGCAATCAAGGGAGCCTATACGCTGGTCAACACAGTCCTCTAGCACCCAAAACGTGTTGTTGTACCTTCCTGCATCCTCCTCCTTCCATGTCACAGCTTGTTGCCCTAACTGCGTCCTCTTTCTTCTTCCCACATGAGAGTCTCCTTCCTCCTATGCATACTCAAGAGACTAAGAGAGAGAAGAGTTGTGGAGATGAGATGATGAGAAAATGAATCAACCTCTCTTGTATTTATATGATTCACTGGGAATGTGTGCCACACATTTAACTATTGGCCGACCTTGACAATTTGTAAAGTAAATACAAATAAATTCATATCTCCATAAATACTTGTCGGAATCGGATGATCTTTAGATCAATCCTACACCTCTCGACAAGAGGAATCTAGGAAAAATATCAGCGGCCATAAATGAGGTGATCCACATGGAGTTTGGCCCTAGTTGCCAATTTTAACACACTACCTAACCAGTCCTAGCTGAGCATGGAATCTACGAGTCTAAAAACAATGGTGATTTTTACACGAGTTGTAATACGCATAGTTTTTGAAGTTAGAAATCTAGCCTTCTTATATACAAACTCCATATAGAAGTCTCATCAGGAACTTATGGCATTGATTTCATTAGAACTCCACTTTTGTAGTGTCGAAATAGTTCCTAATTCAGATGCTTGAAGCTGTGTCTTTTAATTTTGCTTTCATTTCCTACAGATAAATTATAAATCTTTTGAGATCAGTAGAAGATAATTCCACAAAATTCATATAGCATAACAAAGCAGCCATAATGCAATGTAAGTGAATCATTAAACTCAATACTCCAATGTTCTACTCAAGAAAGGAAGAAACTTTATTAATGGCCACAGAACACCAAAATAGGTCAATGGGACTAGAGAGTACAAGAAGTGACAATGGCAATGTGGGAATGGCAAGTAACTGTTATATGTGGAAAGAAAGAAATACAAACAGAAACAGAGAATACAAGGAGGTAAACCCAAAAGATAAACCATAAAGAGGACAAATGATAAATGCATCACTATGAAAGAGCAGGATAAGATATGAGTCACTAATCAGTACCAAAAGTAGAAATAGACAGGGGGTATACCTCTGTTATCATCAAGGAATTGGAACTTTTTCAATCCGTATAACTTAGTACATCACATGTAAAATTTACTAATCAAGCAATATTGAAGATAGGAAACAAGATGTACAAAAAAGAAGGGGAATTAAACAAGTATACCTCAACATGAAACACAACAATTTCCCCCGCACGAATTGGTGCTTTACTCATATGTAGAAACAATATGTCACCCTGTAAAAAAGGGAAAGAACTGATCAAAGAACAAACCCAAGCAACATATCATAACAAATTCAACTTAAGCACATAAAAAAAGTTTTCAATGGCATCAAGCATTCAATCATCTTAAATCTGACTTGAAATATAATCCAATTCATTTGAGCATGACTCAAATAGTCACTACATGAAGATAATGATAGTTACCAGGCCTCAAGGGCTAGCTCAATCAGTGGGCGCCACTACTGCGAGGACATTACTGGTAATCCAACACACTGTACAAGTGCCGGCTCAATTTCCCATGGGATCTAGTGCATTAAATCTACACTGCCTGCTTTCCACTAGCTATCATCCTTGAAACTAAGGGAAGTGATTGGGAGTAGTGCTAGAATTTGATGGCCAAATTGACCATCACAAGGCATTTGGGCTGTCAAAATATGACAAAAAAATCCACATTTTCTTCATAAAAGCTAATGAAAATGTTTAATATGTGTCGTAAAACTATCAAGATTCAAAACTGTCAAGTTTGAAGAGTGTATCTCAATCTGTTTTCAAACTCCAACCCTGCTCTAGAGATTCTGGAGCAGTTATTTCCAAGGAAAAAAAAGGTAATAGCAACCTATAATTTACCAATATTTTTTAATAAAAGGACAAAAGAAAGATAGCAGCATTCAAATCAACAAAAAGAGTGTCTAATGCATTTGATAGTGGCATTTCTTAAAATGGAATTAAGGAAACATATACCAATAATCAACCCTATGTGGTGAATCTGTGACATTTAGAAAGCGCTTATTCACCATCATCATCTTATGGAGACAGATGAATGGTATATCAGCCTTCAGGCATCATCCTTATGTGTCAATAATTCTAGGTAGAAAACAAAATAATGCTACGGCCTTGAATAAGAGGATTCCCATAAAAACATAATTAGGGTCTATACAATTATACCATACTAAATAATAGCCTAACACCTTAGAAAAGAAGAAATTTGTTTATTAGAAAAATAAGCCAACTTAAAAAATAGGTGTTAGGGGGGCCATCTATAGAAAGCCCACAAAGGAGATAGCCCACTTATAACATGCCAATAGAACTATGGGTCCACCAATAGGAGGCTTAAAAGATAAGAATCCATGTTAAATTCTAGTTAGGACACCCTATAAATGCTTTTCCAAGAGGACCACACCATGGATAAATCATTGCTAGAGTATAGCACAAATAAATACTAATGCTAAGTTGTATAGATATAGGTACAAGCACTGATATAAATACATTACTTCATGCAAATACAACAATTCTTAGAACTTAGTGTAGCTTGGATAACACACACACACATTTAATATACTATATATGTTATATTTGTCTAATATGTAACCTTTGTGTATTGATCGACACAAATGGAGAAACTAGATAGCAAAAGAACAAAGAAGCATAAAAGGGTTGGAGTCATAGCCTATCTAGATCCCATGGGCTATTGACAGAAAAATAAGGGGGTCACCAGAATAAAATAAATAATAATTAAATAAAGGTGGTGAAAGTTACTTTAGGAAAAATAAATTGACCCATGATTTTTGCTTACCACCTATTCACCACTGAAGTATACTTGAGGAATTGAAGACTCCATGCCCAAAGATATGTCAGAGGATTCATGTACCATCAGAGTTCAAAAATCGCCAAAGCTTCTAAGCTCTATCTTCTTCTTTTCATTCTGCAAGCCCTGCAGGGATGTTGTAAAGTGATGCTAGTGTGGTGGATCGAGTCATGTAACAGGCCTAGGTAACTCGGACATTATCATCAAATGAGTTTATTGGTACTTTTTAGCACTTAATAATTAACTGAGTTTTTTCTTCCAAGCTATAACCCCAAAGTCGAAGTGTGGCTTCATGACAAGGTCTTGGGTGAGTCCTAGTGTCTAGATTCATTGTATATTACCATATACTAGATCACACAAAATATTTCATGGAATTTGATTAGGTTTGTTACCGCTCAAACTAGCAGGGGGCATAAAAGGGGTTCCTAAAGAGCAACTGCTAGATCAAAGGGCAACGATGGAGGCTTAGCCCACTGTCACCTCAGCTAAGACTCCCTGCTCTTTACAAACTTTCACCGATGGGAGATGTGATATATATAGAAGGTCACTTGAGAAGGATAAATAAACAATGGATATGAAGTGACCCTTATAATCCCTTTCCTAGAAAGGGCTTTAAGAATATAGATTTCTTGTTGTTGATTTTTGGGTAGCATCGGTATGCTCTAGCTCTAAAATTTTGTGGAGGGGATAGAACACATGTGATCTCCAAGACCCAGAAATCGTTTGGAGAAATTCCACACATAGCGCATGTTATTCAAAAAATTAATTATTTTTAATGGTGCCTAAGTTAAAACTTAGGAAATTAAAATAATTAAAGTGAATTAATGTAAATATGGATGAGAAGCTTCTAAGCAGTGTTGAAAATATCAGTATCAGAAAAATATCGACAAGGATCCAAAAAATATCTTATCGGCAAATATCAGCAAGCATAAAAAATGCATCATATATTCATTTTTTTCAGATTTTTAAACATATAAAGCAATAACAACATGAAATAAACACATTAGCAAATAAATATGAAGAAAGCACTGATATATATGATGTCAAATAGAAATAATACATCAAAGGCGATACTAAATCCTGTTGATCCCTGATAATTGTCCATTCTAGGACTCAAATGTGGAGAACCAATACAAAATAACATCACATATATAAAAGTATCTCATCGTCATGAGTTATATGTAGCATAACAAATAGAACTAGCAGCTATCTATCTAAAATCACTACCCTCTCCCCCTTTTACGGGAAAACATGATGGGTTGTTTGCCAGGCCTGCCCCTAGTAGTAGAAGGCCCTGACCCTGCCTCTGCACCTAATGTCAAATAATGAGTGCTAGGTATGGAGCTATGCTCTCCTGTATCTATAGCAGATGGTGTTGATGATGATGCTCCCACAGTGTCCTCCTCCTCCTCCTCCTGCTCCTCCTCCTCCGAGTCCTCCTCCTCTTACTGCCCCTGTTCTAATGGATCATCTGGCTGTAACCATGAAGGTGACTCCTCCAAGATGGGCTCCTCAGACTCCACCCTCCACTGAGACAATACACCAATATTGTCTAAGGAAATGGCATCTAGATCCATTGGTGCTTCTATTTGCCTCACTCGAAGTCAGATGTTGTAATGCACATACACTAAATCATTGAGGCATGCGAACTCCAAACTGTAAGAGTGTCAAAAAAACTAATGAGTCTTGACTCTTAACTCTTTACACTTGAAGATCATAGATTAAAAACTAAAAATTACAATAAGTGTAATTGCTCAACTGAAGGCTGGAGCTCAAAGTTATACATGTTGCACCTTTTTGCGTGTATTTTCTCAAATACACTCCAATTGCGCTCACACCCTGAAGAGCTACATGTTTGACTCAAGATTCTTATTGCCAATTTCTGCAAATTTGGTGCCCTTGCACCATAGTTTCGCCACCAAATATCTACAACAAAATAAAGAAATAAAAAATTCAAAAACTTAGAACATAATTAAACTTTCAAATAAAAGTTACATAATTGAATTTAAAAAAAAAATAGAATTATAAGTAAGGAAATTCTAAATTGAAAATTCTAATTTCTAATGAGTGATGACTTGTCACTTATGTGGCATGAAGAGGGTCCTTTCCCTAATAGCATCATCAAAGCCAAATAGGCCAACACAATCCCAATAACACTGTATCTCGCAATTGATTTTGCTATGAAGCTCAGGATCATGTACCATCCTATGAATACAGGAATGGAGCCCTTCCATCACCTCGCCATCAAAATCAAAGCCGCATTTGTATGAAAATACGAGGTTGAGGGTGTTGCTGCATGAATGGGTCGATGAAGCATCCCTGTCCACTGACTATCAATCACATCCCATAACATCATATGCCTATCAAGGCCAGCAGAACCCTTGTCTACATAATAAGAACGAATGGCCTCCTTGGCCCTATCCATGGGCACATACAAATAAGCCATTGCAGGCTTCTCCCCATCTACCAATCTGAGAACCTTTACTATAGGTTCACTAACTGAGCATGCTTCTTCTACTCCATGCCAAAACGTCTCAGAGTACACCATTTTTGCAATGGCTTTCCTGTCCTGTCTCCTACTGTATCTACAATTACGCCAGTCATCAGACACAAACATTTGCTTCAACTCGAACTGACATCGAAGCAAAGACTGAAGAGTAATAAAGTTTGTGGCAAAACGCGTAATCGCAGGACGCTGCAACTTCTTGTTTCTAGTGAACTTCCTCATGAGGCTAAGAACAAAAGCATGGTTATAAATAAACTTGGGGATGCTCCTAGCCATATCAACCGCCTCCTTGATAAAGGAGAGTTTCCCCATATCCTCAAGCAACAAATCGAGACAATGTGTTGCACACAAAGTCCAGAACAATGTGTGATGCCTCTCCATAAGCATCTTGCCACCAGACACACAATTAGTTGCATTGTCTGTTATGACTTGCACCACATTCTGCACACCAATCTCCCGAATGAACCCATCTAACAACTCACATATCGTTGCTGCATCTTTGATATGTTCTGATGCATCCACCGATTTAATAAACATGGTACCTTTAGGACAATGTACCAAGAAATTTAAAAGGGTCCTACCCTTCCTATCTGTCCAAACATCAGACATCACTGTGCATCCAGTAACTTCCCATGTTTTTTTCAACTCCGCCAATCTAGAGTTGATGTCTTGCTTTTTTGCTTGAAGAATTGACCCCCGCAACTCCTCATATGTAGCGCTTTTGTACCCTGGGCCCACAACAGCAATAGCATCACACATTGGCTGCCAAAATGGATTGGTTTTGGTGATGCTGAGAGTTAAGTCGCTCCAGAAAAGACACCTCCCCATGACTCTATCTGCTTCTTGCTTCTCCTTTTTTTTAACAAGCGATTTTATGCCTGGTTGTGATCCATGTCCTGTTCGTGGAACAAAAAATGATGACCTCGCACTAGCAGTAGTAGGTGATGATGTGCTAGCTGTGGAGCCCCTCCCACTACCCTCAACATCAAAATCAGGAGAAGATATCCCGAAAGATCTACCTGCACATTCAGCCTTGTTTCTTTCTGTCTCTTCCTTCTTTTTGTCTTTTTCATCAATTGCCTCAAGAGCTTTTTGTATAAGCTCCGGACTAGACACTGTACAAATCCCAACATCATGTCCAGTGAGTCTAGCCAGATGGTATTTCAGTCGTGTAACCCCTCCTGTCATCCTGGTCCCACACAATTTGCATGTAAGATATGTGCTCGATTTGTCCCACCATCAGGGTTCCCATACTCCCAAAATGGGTCCAAGGCTTTTGGCATATTTGAATTTTGTAGTGAGTTAACTCAAACCTAGGGCACCCAAAAAAAAAATGGAATTAATAAGTAATAACCACATCATTTTACAGAATAAATTTTTTGCTACTTTATTTGCAATGTGAATTCAATGAAAAACCATAATGACAATAAGAGGGTGTATTTCAAAGTTTTAAAAAAAATGGAGTTTGCTCTCCAAATATGGAGAAAAGTTAAAAACCTTGCATTTGCTCATGGGCATGAAAATCATAGCAAATGGAAAAAAAAAACAGACAAAATGATTGTAGGCAAATAGACAAGCAAGAATTATCCTAAAACTATCAAAAAATTCATTAAAATAGGGGTTTATTTGAACATCCCTGTTAATGGAAGAAATGAAATTGTCTCACTATTCTTCAAGCTTAGATCAACAAAATCTTCGTTGTTGGTGGCGATAATAGCTATTCAACACTCAAACCCTCCTTGGCGATAAGCACATAGCTATCCCCTTCCTTCTCCAACAATTAGAAATGAAAATGATTGAAAAAAACAAAACTGGACTTTTATAGCTGCGGCGGCAATTTTTACTATCTCCCGGCGATATTTTAAGTCGTAGCGCGAAATTTCTCTGAGATATCGCCAATATTTCGGAAATATTGCGATATTTTCGGGGAGACAAAATATCGCGATATTTTCTCGGCGATATTTCGTCTCCCCGAAAAAATCGCGATATTTACGAAAATCGGCGATATCTCAGTGATATTATATACACTGCTTCTAAGTGACAAGGATCAAATCTAATTTAATCTTAGTCGTTGATTAGAGATTAGATCACGGTCGTTGATTTCTCAACTGGAAAAGTATAAAGGAAGGCTTGGGGTCAGTTGGAGAATACATACAGGGAGAGCAGCACTTAAGCTAAATCGAAATTTTGGGGCATGGTTTGCTAAGAATTTTGGAGTAAGCTTCTAGTGCAGAGAGAGGCAGTTCGGCAGCAGGACTTTGGTCCAAGGTTGAGAATACATAACAGAGAGGCAGTGCAGCACCAAGGAGAGAGAGCACATCTCCAGGAGGGTGACGCAGAAGCTAGAGGGGTTGACGCAGTCACACAAAGGCAACACTGGGGTTTCTGTGAGGCAGATCGGGCATCAGTTCAACAGATTGATTTCTGAGTTGGGAAGGGTCACTGGGAGGGTGACGCAGGTCCTAGAGAAGGTGACGCAGTTCCAGCACAGAGTTGGGAGCAGCCATCATTGCACAGCACTGGGGACAACGCAGACACCTGTGGGGTTTGATCATCCAGTTGTTGGATCCGCCAAAATATCTGTCGTAGAATTGAGGCTTCTGTGATTCATCATAGTTGTGAGAAGAGCTTCGGCGTAAATCACATGAAAAAGACCTTTGTCGACGCGTTTCAAACCAACTAGTGTGGTTCATCGTCAGGACAAGCTCAACCACACTAGTTGGTTTGAAACGCGTCGACAAAGGTCTTTTTCATGTGATTTACGCCGAAGCTCTTCTCACAAAATATCTGTCTCCGAATAGAGGTACTTCTGTCGGGTTTATTCTCTATTGGGTGAGCAGGATTCGGCACCCTAATTGTATTCAGAAAGAAATCTGCTTAATAATAAAACCCCCATATTTGTTGCACCATTTTTCCCACACTGGGTTTTTCTGGGGACGTTTAGTCCAAAAACAAGTGTCCTTTGTATGGTTGTCTCATTTATTTTTTAGTACTTGATATTTATAGTATTGTAGGTTGTAGTGCATTTACATTAATATTTTATGAAGAATTCTGAAAATAACTTGTTAAACTGAAGAACACAAGTAGGTAATGCAAATCAGTGTACTGCGGTAGGATTTATGGTTTGTTAGATTCGGAAATTTTCACATGGTATCAAAGCGATTGCAAATGAAGGAGGACTAAAGCCATCAACAAAAGGACAGAGGAAAATCTGTGTTGAAGACAGTTGTCTCGAGAGACAGCACAGTTTCTGGCCAAGAGAGCAGAAGAGGGGTGATGCAGTCACCAAGGGAGGCTCACCCAGAGACTACATCACCCTGATTGGGTGACGTTGTTGCTGCAGAGGGCAGCGCAGTAACCAGCGCAGTGGTTACTGGGCTAGCGCAGAGACTGTTGAGTCTCGTTTTTTTGGTTGTCGTGGCTAGAGGTGCAGCACAGATTTCATCTGGAGTTATTGGTGGGGTGTTGATTCTGTAGGTGCAGAACAATACCTAGTGGGGCAAAAGCAAAGTAGATGGAATCAGTTCCTTCGAAGATTTCTTGCCAAGAAATCTAGATCTAGTGTTGAGGAGTAGCAAAGAGAGATCGGAGAGGGGTGGTTCGACAGTTGTTGACAGAAGGATTTCTGTGAAGGAAATCGAATTTCAAAGGGAGCTTGTTCCTTAGGGGATTTCTAGCGCCAAAGAAATCCAGATCCGAGTTTTGTTGGGGTAGCAGCAAAAGAGGGAGAAGAGAACAAGTTCGACACACATTTGAGCAGAGATGGCAGTTAATGGACTAAGGGATCAAGACAGGTTGGATGGAGCATCCAACTTTGTCATCTGGAAGGCCAGGATCCTGGTAGTTTTGGAAAAAAATTGCATCAAGGATTATGCCTTGAACACTGTTGTTGTTCTGGTTTATATTGATCCTCTCAAGAAATACAAGGAGGCTTAGGAAAAAGCAAAGTGCACAATCTTGAATGGGGTCAAGGATCATGTAATCCCACATATTTTTGAGAAAGGCACAGCAAGGAAAATGTGGGAGGCCTTGACCACATTGTACGAGGGAACTTTCGTTCAGCGGAAGATGTTGCTTGAGAGTCAGTTAAGACAGTTTTAGATGTAGAAGGGAGAAGAAATCAATCCCTTCCTTCTTAGGTTGCAAAGGATCCATGACCAGCTAACTTCCATATGGGCTACACCAGATGCTGAATTTATGGTCAAGATTGCCCTGAATGCAGTCACTGAAGACTAGGAAACCTTAGTCCAAAGCATCTTGGGCAGGGCTTCTCTTCCCAGTTGGGAGGAGATGTCGGCAGGTCTTCGACAGGAAGAGATCAGACAGTGGACCAAGGCGGGAAGCAGCAACAGAGGGATCATAATCAAGGAGGAGGAAGAGAAGGATGCAGCTCTCGCATCAGCGGGATAACAAGGGCAGCAGAAACAAAAGAAGGACATATCCAAAGTCAGATGCTTCATATGTGGAGAAATGGGCCATTTCGCCACACAGTGCCCTTGGAAGAAAAGCAAAGAAGAGAAGTTTGACTCGAAGGTTGCTCCAGCAAAAGCTGACAAAGAGGACGATGATGATTGCGCCATGAGTGCTCATGTACCTCTAGAGAAGAGGTGGGGCGATATTGAGTTGTAGTCAGGAGGACTACAGTAAGGCTAGGATACTTAAGGTGCTCAAACTCCTGGATCACATATGGCTACGGGAGCCCACTAATGACAGCAGCAAAATGAAAGGAATCCATTTTGGAATGCCCTCGATCTCCTTACGGATTCTGAAGGGAGAACTTCCTGATCGCCTCCTACCCACTAGGCAATAGTTTGATAGACTGAGGATGACTGTCACCTCGGATCCTACAGGCAATTATGATCCTGAAACTTTCGTACATCAATTGGTGAGAGGGATGATGGAGCAACAGTGGCAAAGCTAGAGCACCAAAGTCTGAAGCAACGCAGTGAAGTGTTGCAGCAGTGCGGAAGGCACAGAGCAGATACAACAGCAGCGCAATAGCATCAAAGGGTCATCACAGATTAGCAGCAGAGGTAGCTTCAGCATCAAGGGGCATCCAGACTGACCAGCATGTCAGCTTTTGGGTGGCTTTTCAGCTGCTTACTTCTCAGCAATTGAGTTGCAGTGCAGCAGTTAGCAGTGGCAGTGTTACGGACAACATAATGCAGCGTATTGAGAGGGAGTTGCAATACATATGCAACAGTGACAGTGGCAGTGTCATGGGCAGCAGTACAGATTGTAGCAGCGCAGGGGATGAAGGGCAGTAAGCCGAGCACCAGCAGCACAGAGGACTGATGTCGTCAATGAGTGTGATACTTCTATTGGGAAGTATTGCTAGAGCACATTCCTCGCTAAGAGGGAGTGTTGATTTTTGGATGGCATCGGATGTGCTCTAGCTCCGAAATTTTGTGGAGGGGCTAGAACACATGAGATCTCCAAGACCCAGAAATCGTTTGGAGAAATTCCACCCGGAGTGCATGTTATTCAAATAATTAATTATTTTTAATGGTGCTTAAGTTAAAACTTAGGAAATTAAAATAATTAAAGTGAATTAATGTAAATATGGGTGAGAAGCTTCTAAGCGACGAGGATCAAGTCTAATTTAATCTTAGCCATTGATTAGAGATTAGATCATGGCCGTTGATTTCTCAATAGGAAAAGTATAAAGGAAGGCTTGGGGTCAGTTGGAGAATACATACAAGGAGAGCAACACTTAAGCTAGATCGAAATTTTGGGGCGTAGTTTGCTGAGAATTTTCAGAGTAAGCTTATAGTGCAGAGAGGGGCAGTTCGGCAGCCGGACTTTCGTCCAAGGCCGAGAATACATAACAGAGAGGCAGTGCAGCACCAGGGAGAGACAACGCAGCTCCAGGAGGGTGACGCAGAAGCTAGAGGGGCTGACGCAGTCACGTAGAGGCAGCGCTGGGGTTTTTGTGAGGCAGACCAGGCATCAGTTTAGCAGATCGATTTTTAAGCCTAGAAGGCTCACTGGGAGGGTGACGCAGCTCCTGAAGGAGGTGATGCAGTTCTAGCGCAGAGCTAGGAGCAGCCATCGCTGCACAACATTAGGGACAACGCAGTCATCTGTGGGGTTTGATCATCCAATTGTTGGATAAGCCAAAATATCTATCTCCAGATAGAGGTACTTCTGTCGAGTTTATTCTCTATTACGTGAGTCGGATTTGGCACCCTAGTTGTATTCATAAATCTGCTTAATAATAAAACCCTAATATCTACTGCACCAATTTTCCCACACTGGGTTTTTCCGGGGACGTTTAGTCCAAAAATAAGTGTCCTTTGTATGGTTGTCTCATTTATTTTGTAGTACTTGATCTATATAGTAGTGTAGGATGCAATGTATTACATTAATATTTTTTGAAGAATTCTGAAAATAACTTGTTAAACTGAAGAACACAAGTAGGTAATGTGTAATGTTCCCAAGTAGGGATTTAAGTGATATTCTAAACAAATAAATAGTGCAGCAGCATAAAATTAAAAGCATGCATTAAAAACCCATTAAAACATTGTAAATCTGGAACTGCTAAGCCATATATTATAAAATCTGAGAGCATAGGTACAATATAAATGAAGTGGTGCACTTGGGCTTGTCTCAAGAACAAGTTGGACCAAACCCAGGTGATGAAATGGTTGAGATGATGGTTGTTCAGTTGCTACACCACTCTGCACTGTGTTGTCCCAGTGAAACTGCTGATCTACTAACTTCAACCTGCTGGAAGGTGCCCAAAAACCGCCCAGAAAATTATGTCCTTTCAGCCTTAGACTCCTTAGACAGCACCCAGAAAGTAATTTCACTGATTTTGACTTTGGATTTTCAGCCACCTTGGAGCCCCTCTCCGGCTACTGCGACCAAATTCAATTTGCAAAAAACAGCCTGCAAATCCACCTGAAAACACCCCTCAAATATTGGTTTCACCTGTGATAACTGATTCCTTGCTCCCTAGATGATCCTTTGCCGGGATGGTTGCTCTCCTAAGCCCCACGAATTTGCTGCTAGAGGCTTTTGCGTAGTCCCTCTACCCAGAAATGCATAATGTTGTAATCACTGACTGACTGGCTGCAAATCTCAAAGAAAATGTCCTCAACCCACTACCTATCCTGCTCCTGAAACTCCCAGCAATCTAGGGACCTCTCGGTTGGCTCACTCTTCTACGTGTTTCTGGCTACCCAGAAAGTACGCAGTCACCTCCTCTGCATGGTTGGATGCACTGTATGTCTATGCTGGAACTCCTGCAATCTCTTTGGAACAGCCTCCCTAGGGTGGGCACGAATAGTCCCCCGCAGTAGAGGTTGAATCTTCCCTGTGGAAGACTCGTGGGTAAACAGTGGGTAGACTCGCTAAGCAGTAGAGCGTACAAATGTAAGTTTGTTTTTCAAATGATCAAAATACTGCAAAATGAGAGCTCCTTCCTCTTTTATCACTTTGGGCCCCCTTAGCCTCTTGTAGGCCCCTCCTTCCAATAGTTCAATTTCCCTCCAATGCACTGCTAAAAATGTTCGAATTATTCATGTGGGTGGCCCCCACATTCCCCTAGCTACCAAAAATAAAGCCGAATTGCCTATAGTTCCTAAGTTCTACGTGTGGGGTCCTCCTCCTAAGCCAAAAATGATGACAAAATTGTGTAATTGTACCCCGTGACTAATACATTTGAGAAGGAACATGACATTCCCCCCCTCCCAAATGTTGCTTGCCCTCAAGCAACCTCAAAGTTGAGTGCTCCAGTATGTGCTCACCCTCTGAGGTGGCATCCTCATCCGGCAAGATCTTCCGTCGTACCAAGAACTCCCGGATGGTTCTGCTCCTTAGTCTCCTCTCCCTGCTCTCCAAAATGGCCTTGGTTCCAACACCAAATGGCCCTCATCATCCAATGGGGGTAGATCAGCTGTTGCGGTCACTTGTTGTCCCAACACTTTTTTCAGACAGGAGACATGAAATACGTTATGGATTCTACTCCCCAAAGGCAGCTCTAGCTCATAAGCCACCTTTCCAACCCGCCTAGTCACCTGGTAGGGCCCATAGAAGTGTGGTTGTAGCTTCTCAGCCCCCTTTTGTTTTAGCATAGATTGTCTGTAAGCCTACAACCGGAGGTACACTAGGTCCCCCTCCTCAAAGTGCCTTCCTATCCTGTGCCGATTTGCATACAGTTTTTTTTATTATGAGTTGTTGCTAGATTATCCTTGGAGCTTTGAGGATATCTTGGCTCTCTTGGACCTAGTCTTTGGCCTTTGGGGCCCGACTGTATCCGAAAATAACATCAGCAAAAGTTAGAGCATCATAACCATAGAGGGCACGGAAATGAGTCATACTAATAGACATGTGGTGTGTGGTGTTGTAGTAGAACTCGCCCAAGTGCAACCATCGAATCCACGTCCTCTGCTGACCGTCACATAGTTTCTCAAGGACCCCTCCAACCACTGGTTGACCCTCTCCGTCTGGTCGTCCGTCTGAGGGTGATAACAGGTGCTAGGAGTGAGCTCCGTCCCAACCAACCTGAGGAGCTCTTGCCAAAAGCCACCCATAAATCTATTGTCTTTGTCGCTCACAATGTTCTTGGGGAGCCCATGTAGCCTGAAAACCTCCCGAAAGAGCAACTCGGCAACCTGGTCAGCCATGTAGCTAGTGGGGATGGCGAAGACGTGGGCAAATTTGGTTAGCCTGTCGACCACTACATATATGCAATCCTTCCCCTGTACAGTGGGGAGCCCAATGATGAAATCCATCGAGATACTTTCCCATTTCCCCTCTGAAATGGGAAGTGGTTGTAATAGCCCTGCAAGGTGAGTCAGCTCCCCCTTGTTCCGTTGGCAGGCCTCACACTCCCTTACATGTTGCAACACGCCCTCCTTGAGGCCTTTCCATGTGAACCTCTCCCGAACAGCTATGTAAGTCTTCCAGAACCCCTAGTGTTCAAACAGTAGTGAATTGTGAGTTGCCTACAGTACCGTCTCCCTCAACTACGAGTTAGGCACCAAGTAAATGTGCCCCTTGTAATAGATGACCTCATCCATCACACGGTAACGCTCATCTGCATGTGTCCCCTCCAGCACTAAGCAAGCATTCCTGTCCTTGGAGTACCCTACCAACAGCTGAGCCTTCCAGTCCTGGCAGATGCTCATAAGAGATAACCTAGTCGGTCTCCTGGATAGAGCATCGGCCACCACATTGTGCTTGCCCCGCACATACTCAATATCAAAGTCATAGGCCTGCACCTTGTTGGCCCATCTCTGTTGCTTGTCATTGAGACCGTGCTGCCCCATGAAATGTCAAAGACTATTGTGATCAATCTTCACTCGGAATCGGTTGCCCACCAAGTACTGGCGGAACTTGGCTAATGCATGCATAATGGCCAGCATCTCCTTGTCATATATGGAATATGACAGCTCATGCAGTAGGAGCTTCCGACTCTCGAAAGCTATGGGTGGCCCTCTTGTGACAATACGGCTACCCATGATGCATCACACTCCACCGTGAATGGTTGGGAAAAATCCTGGAGCGCCAAAATAGGGCAACTGCTCATCACCTCCTTTAGGCGATCAAAGGTGGCTTGTGCTCCCTCAGTCCATGTGAAGGCCCCTTTCTTGGTCAAGTCGGTCAAGGGTGTTGCCAACTATGAGAACCCTTTGACAAACTTCCTATAGTAAGTGCAAATGCACAAGAAGCCTCTCAGCATCGTCACGTCTCGGGGTACTGGCCTATCCTGAATGGCTTGGATCTTCTCCTCATGAACCTTCACTCCGTCTGTTCCAATGATATGCCCAAGATAAAGCATCTCTGCCAATCCAAACTCGCACTTGGAGAGCTTGGCATAAAATTGTTGCTCCTCCAAAATGCACAGTACCTCCTCCAAGTGTTGGAGGTGCTCCTTCCATGTCCAGCCATAGATCAGGATGTCATAAAAAAATACTAGCACGAACATCCTCAATTGCCCCCGAAAGATATGGTTCATGCAAGACTGAAATGTGGCGAGAGCATTGGTCAGCCCAAACGGCATGACTAGAAACTCAAAGTGCCCATAGTGGCACCAGAATGTTGTCTTTGGGATGTCCTTATCCCGAACTCTAATCTGGTGGTACCTCAAACGCAAATTGATCTTACAGAAGTACTTGGCTCCTCTAAGCTCATCCATCAGCGCATCAATGCGGGGAATGGGGTATCGGTTCTTAAGGGTCTTCCTATTAAGGGCTCTATAGTCGATACACATCCTAAGGGTCCCATCCTTCTTCTTCGCCAGGACTACGAAAGAAGCAAAAGGACTGAAACTAGGCCTAATGTGACCCAAAGAAAGCAACTCCTGAATAGCCTTCTCTATCCTGTCCTTGTAGGCTTTGGGGTGCCTGTAAGGAGTAGTGATGACTGCCTGTCTAAGTCACCTGACACAGGGATTCGAGATTCATAGGATTCGGGATTCGTGGTGTCGGATTCGGACATGTTGACCCCCCAGAACAGGACAAGTAAGATTGGTTATATATTATTTTATTAAAATA
>APFE031424609.1:66319-92246 GCA_000404065.3 Pinus taeda | reverse complement strand
ATCCATGTGAGGAGGGAATCTGCGGGAAGGTCCACCATTCAGCCACTCATGGCTGTAGTATTTGGGGTTCAATGAGTAAGCCAAACAATGTAAAGGTGTACAATTCTTGTCCCATCTGCTAACAAGAATATCATGTATGGTATCACAGAAGGCCTCTGGTGATGTCTCATTCTCGGGGCACTCACCCTGTAGAATAATGCTCCTCACAGACTCAATCATGGAATCCCATCCCTCATAAACCTCTCATAGGATGGGTTTGTCTGTATCTGCAAATCGAAGCAAAGAAATGATAGGGTCCATGATCCGAATAATTAGATCTACCCTCTCCCACCAAGCATCATCTAACACTATGTCCTTCACTCCTTTAGAGGCTATCTGATCTGTCTTTCTCCAAAAAGACCAAAACTCAGAAATAACCATGGACCCAAGAGCGGTTTTGACCTCCGTCAACCTCTTCAACATCATGAATGAAGATGCAAACCGTGTATCAACAATCTTCAACAATGATAGATTGTTGTACTCCGTGTAGATAGTGGGGGCATTTGTATGATTTTGCACAAAGTTACAGATATGTCTTGCATCCTTAATAATGCTTCCAATCCAAAGTACATCAGAAGCAATGGATTTCAGTGCTAAGTTCAATGAATGGACAATGCAAGGTGTCCAAAACACTTGTGAATATTTAGCTTCCACAATCATGCTAACAGCGTTGCAAACAGGTGCAATATCTATAATGATTTGCACACAAGAATCAACACCTACATCTTCAATAACTCTAATAAAACTCACCAATAAACTGTGCATCCTTGTATTCGCCAAGTGTATCCACTGCTTTCATGAAAACTAGACCACTCAAGGAAGACACCATGAAGTTGATGATTGGGTGTTGTGCTGGATCTGTCCATCCATCAGAAACAATGCTAACCCCAGATGTTGGCCATGATGCTACAATAGGCTCAAGCATTTTTTGCACCTCTTTTTTTGCCTTCGTCAACAATGTGGTTCTCAGCTTCTCTGACCCAGGAGACACATACCCTGCTGGAGCCCCTTGAGTTAGAGCTCGGCACATCTCAATAAATAGAGGTGAATGTGCAACATTAAATGATATGAAGTTTTGATAGAAGAAGAAGGCAACGGTGAGATCAAGCTCTTCCCGTCTCTCTTTTTGGAAAATCTTGTCCATTGGACCAAGTGCTCTTCTTTTTTATGCTTGTCCCCCAGTAGAAGTAGAACTCTCAAATGGAAATTTGGTGGTGGCTTTCCTCAAAAATGGAAGGGGGTCTTCATTCTTGGGTTTTTTTGATTTTGAAGCCACATGTTCCATACCAACATTGGCTTCCTTTTCCAATTCTTTTCTCTTTGGTAAAGAAACAGCTTTACAAGCTCCAATCACACAACCAGGTAAAGCCAACAAATGCGATTTCACACAGTAATATGTGCTTTTGAAAGAAATCTGACAAAAGTTGCATTTCCATTGCACATTGCCTCCTCCCTTTCCCTTGGTGTTTGGCCCATCCTCTCTTGTGACATATTTCCACAATGGATATTTATCATTGTCTTTAGGTCCTCTTCCATCAACATTACTTGCAGTAGACTCTGATGATATTGGGGGAGGAGGGGCATCTCCACCCATGACATTCTTCCCCTTCCTTTGCCCCCTAACTGTTGCCTTTGATTGAGCCATGAATACTGTAAAAGAAATGAACAAAGCATGCACAAATTTGTAAACAAAAAATCACATACAAACTGCTGTAAGAAATGCAAAAAAATGGAGGTGAAATGCACTTACTTGGTGGTTGATTCTCCTTGCTAAATGCTCTACTCCCTTAACTCTTTGCTGCAAACCCTTCTCCACTTGCCAACAGCTCACAAAACACTTGCCAAATGAAAATATGTGTGGCTGTAATGAGCAAATACGCCCTTTTCATACCCGCGCAGGTCACTTTTTGAGCCTAGCGAGTCCTAGAAAACAAGACACGATTCCCAAAATCGTGACACGCAGTCGGATTCAACATGTCAAAAAAAGGACACGACGTGTCATGGGTTTTAGACACGAATCTCGAGAGAATCGCGTCGGACACGATGGATTCGGGATTCGTGGGGCCTATAAGACGAATCCGGTTACTTTGTTGCCTGTATACCCAACTCCAACCCAATGGTGTGCTCAAACCCTCAATCTGGTGGTTGCCCTAGTGGAATGTCCCCGAACACCACTGCGTACCTGTCCAGTACAGCCTGTATGTCTGTTGGTGGTGATGGTGCCTGTCCCCCAACTTCTGAGATCCTCAACTCAACTGCCCATGCAATGTCCCCATGTCGAAGATCTGCCTCCATCCTGTGGGCCGAAACTGCCTAAGACGGATAAGATTGCATGCCTCTCAAGACCACCAGTTTGCCATCTGGCCCAATGAATTCCATCTCAGGTTTCCTCCAATTTGTCGTGACTCGCCCAAGGGAATACAGCCACTGGACACCCATCACCACGTTGGTGTATGGCAAATCGACCACAAAGAAGTGGTTTGTCATCAACTTGTTTCCCGTAATTACTGTCAAGGAGGGCACGTATCTGGTACACTAGATGGTACGGTCACCTGGCACTAGGACGAAGAACCCCTCAAACTCTGTTGTGGTGAGGCCCCTCCTCTGTACCAGCTGTGCATCTATGAAGTTGTGGGTAGCCCCATTGTCCACTAGTACCAAGTTCCAACACCCTCTGTCCTTGTACCGTACCTCTAATCTTGAGTGTCAAAAACTTAGGAATCCCGCATAGAGAAGCAAGGACTCCCCCCCCCCTGATGAGGCAAGAGATGCCCCTCCCTATGGAGGTGGTGGTGGTGGTGGCCCTTTGTCCCCCAAACTCTCTCCATCTATCCCACCATAATCCTGATCCACCTCATCCTCCTGGTCACTGTCAGAAAAGACCTCAATGTAATGTGCTCTACCCGTTGTGCACCTATGGCCTGGTGCCCAAGGCTCTTTACATGTGAAGCATAGCTTCCTCCTCTGGAGGTCCTTCCATGTCTCCTCATCTAACTGCCCCCTCCCCTGTGTGGTCCTCAGTGGTGGGGGTCTAGTCTCATGCCCCTTCTGTGGGAAAGGGGTCCGTGTAAGAAATGGCACTCTAGTCTTGGGGATCGCCCCCTGCAAATCTCTGACGCACACCACCGCTTCCTGCAGCGTAGAGGGTCTGTGTGACTTCAACAGCCCATGCAGAGGCTCAAGTAAGCCCTTAATGAAGGTGTATACCCTCCTCGCCTCGGACAGATTCGGGACCATCACTGACACATGCAGAAAACCGAAAAATTCTTGCTCTAGGTTGCCTGTCTGGCATAGTTGTGTCAACTCCCTAAAAGATGCCTCTGAATCCCTCTGATCAAATTGCTCCATCGCCATCCTAGTGAAGTTCTCATAAGAAACTATCGGGGCATGCCCCAAAGTGGTTAGGCCGTGGAACCACTAGTCATAGGCTTCCCCCTCCAAGTGCAATGCTGCCATCTTAATGGCTTCCTGCTTTGTCATCCGGTTGAGTTGAAAGTATGTGTCCACCTTTTCAACCCAAGTCCTGGTTGTGCACTTGGCAGTGCCATCAAATGTAGGGAAGTACATCCTCCCTGTAGTTCTCTACAGCTCATAGTTTTGGGCCCCCTGTCCTTCGTACCCCTTGTTCCTCTCACTCTGCTTGAGGTTGCAGTGATCTCTGAAGGAGAGGGCTTCTATGAAATCCTCATCTATCGTCTGCCACTCTCTTAAGTAGTCCCCCATTTGGGGAATGTCTTCCTCCCTTGCTGGTTCGATTTGTGTTATTGGAACGAAAGAGGGTAGTGTAGCCCTAGATGACACACTCACTAAAGGGCGTTGCGCTGCTGGTGAGGGGTGATCGAATGGCTGAGAAGCCCCAAAAGTTTCTCCACACAAAAACCCTCTAGGCATGGCTTTGTCACGGTTCTGTGATTTGATCTCTTCCAGCATATCTTTCTGCCCCTTAGCCAAGTCACTCAAAGCCCTCAAGAGGCTATCAAAAGCCATTTCCTCCCTGCTCTTGGGCTCTGTCATTTCCTCCTCTTCGGCCACTGCTTTCCCTTTTTCCTCCATGTCTGGTGTAATTTCCACCTCCTTTTCTCTACTCCTGTACCTCTACCTCCGATAACTGATGTTCTCCCAGTCTTCTCCTCTCATAGGAAACCAACCCCATAGCTGAGCCAAGAATTAGGCTCTGATACCACTGTAATGTTCCCAAGTAGGGATTTAAGTGATATTCTAAACAAATGAACAGTGCAACAGCATAAAATTAAAAGCATGCATTAAACACCCATAAAAACAATGTAAATATGGAACTGCTAAGCCATATACTATAAAATCTGAGAGCATAGGTAATATATAAATGAAGTGGTGCACCTGGGCTTGTCTCAAGGACAAGTTGGACTAAACCCAGGTGATAGAATGGCTAAGATGATGGTTGTTCAGTTGTTGCACCACTCTACACTGCGTTGTCCCAATGAAACTGCTAAGCTGCTAACTTCAACCTACTGGAAGGTGCTCAAAAACCGCCCATAAAATTCTGTCAACCTTAGACTCCTTGGACAAAACCCAGAAAAACCCAAAAGGAAATTTCTCTGATTTTGACTTTGGATTTTCAGCCTCCTTGGAGCCCTTCTCTGGCTACTGCTGCCAAATTCGATTTGCAAGAAACAACCTGCAAATCCACCTGAAAATACCCCTCAAATGTTGGCTTCACCTGTGATAATTGATTCCTTGCTCCTCGGATGATCCTTTGCCCAGATCGTTGCTCTCCTAAGCCCCACGAATTTGCTGCTAGAGGCCTCTGCACAGTCCCTCTGCCCAAAAATGTGTATTGTTGTAATCACTGACTAGCTAGCTGCAAAACTCAGAGAAAATGTCCTCAACCCACTACCTTTCCTGCTCCCAGAACTCCCAACAAGCTAGGGATCTCTCGGCTGGCTCACTCCTCTTCTGCATCTTTCTGGCTGCCCAAAAAGTATGCAGTCTCCTCCTCTGCGTGGCTAGATGGGTTGTATGTCGATGTTGGAAACCCCGTAATCTCTATGGAACAGCCTCCCTGAGGCGAGCACGGATAGTCCCCCGAAGTAGAGGTTGAATCTTCCCTGTGGAAGACTCGTGGCTAAACAATCGGTAGACTCGCTAAGCAGCAGAGCGTACAAAGGTAAGTTTTTTTGTCAAATGATCATAATGCTGCAAAACGAGAGCTCCTTCCTCTTTTATCACTTTTGGCCCCCTTAGCCTCTTGTGGGCCGCTCCTTCCACTAGTTCGATTTCCCTCCAACGCATTCCTTGGCCAAGTTCGAATTATTCATGTGGGTGGCCCCCACATTCGACTAGCTGCCAGAAATAAAGTCAAATTGCCTATAGTCCCTAAATTTTGCGTGTGGGGTCCTCCTCCTAAGCCAAAAATGATGCCAAAATTGTGTAGCTGCACCCAGTGACTAATACATTTGAGAAGGGGCATGACATAATGCAAATTAGTTTACTGCAGTAGGGTTTATGTTTGTTAGATTGAGAAATTTTCACACTTGCTTGTCAAGCAAGGTACAAAGATTTCTAGGACAAGGAGGTGAGGACTTAAGGGTTAGGTTTAGAGGAATATGCCTTATGAATGAGTTTCTCAATCCTAAAATCCTTATTTAACTTGACTTCCTGAATATTTCTTTACGATTTGACCTTTCAAAGGTGTGGGACCTCACCAGACCAAGTGGACCCAGCCTAGGTTTAAGGGGAAGAATCTAGCAACCAATGATGTTCTTAACCTAGACAAGGAGGGGGAAAGGATCAAAGCAAGAATTTTCGCCTAAAGGTGTCAAATTGATCCTGTGATGTACTAGCCTTGGGACACTTGGGCAAAGTTTGATCTCGGAGCTAGGTCTTGGGTTATCTCACAACTCCATGGTCGGAATGGCTTCAAAATTGGAGGAGGCCTTGAGGACACACTAGCGCAAGAGAGGCTAGGAGCTTGAGCCTTTTCTTGGGTTATTTTGTAGGGAAAATGGTGCCCTATTGACCCAACTTGGCTAGACCTAGAAGATAGAGGGAAAGGTGAAGAAAAGTGTTCATTAAGTGACCACCTATCGGAGGATCAATGCCTTAATCCTTGGGGAGAATGGAGTCTTGGAGAATGATGAGAAAGGAACTTGTATTTCAGTCAAGAAGGCCTTAAGGACTTCGTCGCTTAGATTTTAGGGCAAGAGGAAGAGACCTCAAAACCTTTTATACTCCACTTGGCAAAAGAGATTGCTTATCAAGATAAATTCCCTGACTGAATTATCCCTAGAAGATTGCATTCACATACATGGCCCAAACATTGAGATGCTATGTAGAAACAATAATTCCACAAATTTGCAATTATGCAATGCAGCGATTAGCCCTATTATAGCGAAAATCCCATTCAATGCATATGACAAAAGTAAAACGAGAATAGCATTAAAAGTGTGTACTTACATGTAACAGAACATATCCAACCATCTACAATTTGACAATAAAGAACCTCCAAGATAGAAATACTCCAATCCAAATATCAAAATTCATCCATGCTCCACTTCATCCCAGAAAAAGTGTGAAATTCTCTAAAGAGAAGAGAGATCTAATCCAAAGTGATGATGAGAAAATGAACTCATTTCACTTGTATTTATACACTAATGAGGAGTTCGAATTAGTCTCTTAGGCCTACATAAGCCCCAAAAATAAAATAATGTGCTAATAACCTAACTTTTGGTGACAAGCCCACCAAACTAGCTCACAAACGAAATAATAAGCCTCTTAAGAGGTCGAATGATAAATAATACATGTCGTAAAGCCCTCCAAAAAGCCTGATGAGGTCCATAGGTGCCAAAATGAAAAATAAGACCCTAAAAAGTGATGGACAAGGAGTAGGCCCTTTGTTCTCCAAACAATAAACATGTCGTGCTCCTAGTGGGTGTGGGGGCACAATAATAACCTCATGGGTCTCCAAATGAGTCAAAGATGCATGTATATCATCTGTAAGGGCTCTGATGATGGTGTAGGTGATGCCACATCATCCTACAAATCCTGGGTCAACGGCCAAGTGCATGGTATGTCTTTGAGGTTGGTTGGGCAAAGGTGAACCAGGTGCATCTTCCTTGTCCAATAGGTGAATCTTGAGTAATCTCTGAACATCTTTAGGGATCCATGGAGTGTTGTCTACTACTATGGATGCCCATGACTCTCAACACACAACTTACATGTGCCAAATTGCCAATGTAGCCCTTTGGAGGGTTAGGACCCCGTATAGGAAGACCAAAGAAGGAGACCATTTGCAATCCTACATAAGATCCAATACATCCCCTAGCCTTTTAGTACAATAAGTCATTAGAGAAATCGAGTAAAAGTGCTTACAAACCATGGCCCACAGGTGGGGATTTCATAATGGTTTGCCCTTCCATAATGGACTTTGGCATGTGCTAATGTCTCCAAACTCCAAATGGGGTTAACCAAGTATCCTATTAGGTAGTTTCTACTTCTAAAGGGGATAGTACATTCAAAGTACATCCTTTAAAAGGTGGTGGTATGTGATAGAGAGGTGGATGAATTAGGGGATGAGAAGGGGCAACTCTGGGCCACACGCTGGGGTGCAAGGGTAGCTAATAAAGGGAATCCCACACTTGGGTATATAATGTATAGGAAGGAGCAATCCCCGACCTTGATTTTTCACCCTTCTTTATATGTCTTTTGCCTTTTTATGATTTTTCCTTTATTAACTACTCAGGGCTCAAGGGGTAAAAGCATGATGTGTGAGATGTAGCAATGGATACCCCTTTTTAAGGTGGGGTGGTTCATTGCCCACTAGGGGTTGGGACAATCATGGGTTCCTATATGATGAAGTAAGCTCATAGAACCTGTAGGAACCAGGGTGATGGCCACGATGATGGGGTAGAGCTCATGTATTGGCTTTTTCCCACGTGCTAAATGTGTTTGTCCCAGCCATCTTTTGCATTTTGTAGTACATTTTCTTGTTGAATGGGCTAATTATGGTTTTACTTTTCTTTTTTAGTTGCATCAACCTCCGGGGCATCATTCCAAGCCTGGCCCAAGGTGTGGGCAAGGGGAAGGGAAGATCTAACCCTATGTGGGCCCAGTGGAGGAATGTGGACCCAGGTTGGAGAAATTATGAATGGGGTAATAATAAGTGGAAATGGGGTAATATATGCGGACGGGGAAGCGGGACCACGCGACCAAAATCAGGGTTTCCTGTGAAATACCATCCCTAAAGCCAATGGTCAGTAAAAGAGATCCCACGAGACTAGAATCCAAGGTTAACCTCCAAAAGGGGTCTAAGCGACAAGAGCACAGACCTAGCCCACTCTCTTTGTCGAATCCCCCCATTAATCCATGGTCAGAGGTGTCCATGATAAGCAAACTACAATACTCAATTACCCAATGACAAAGCATACCTATAGGTTTGGGAGGCCCACCTTCAAACATACAATCCTGGTAGACGGGTGAGGGACCACATGGCTGGCTTAGGTGGCGGAGAAATGGCACAAAGAGATAGTTGGTGGTTGCAAGGGGTTGTTGGCTGCCGGCTAGGACCATCTTGGAGAAAAAAAATTCTCCTAAGGATATCGCCCACAAAATGGTGGGTAACATCTAGCTCCAACTAGGATGTGATCTCTCAAAGAAGTGGATAAAGCTACTTGAGCGGGAGGTCACAAGAACTCCAGCAATCTCTTGGTTACCCTAGACCTGTTATCTACACAAATAATAGATGAAGAACACGGGGCAGCATGCTTTTGCAGTGTCTCATGATCACACATGCTTAATGTTAGGCCATAAAATCAACAAAAAAATAAAGTATGCAAAGATGCATCTATTCTACCATGAGAAATATCATATGATGCTAGTTCTAATGCAAAAATAAACATGCATGATGCAATGCATCCTACTCTACCACGCATATGATACAATATCAGGTATCAAGGAAAGAAGTGATACGACTTAATTTGACCGGTTCAGGCCAAAGCTCATTGTTGAGCTTGGCAATGTAATAGTAATCTTCCCCAACTTTTCCATGAATCTTGACAGGTATTGGATTTCTATCAACCAAGACTAAGTCCCCAGCCTTAATTTCAGGCAGGTGACCAAAATACTTCTTTCTTTCACAAATAGGCAGAGGCTTGTGAATCTCGGAATCAAGCCAAGGAAATTGCTCCTAAAGGAAGGTTGAGTGTAAACTCTTTCAAGGACATCAAATAGGAAGCATTTCGTCATTTTCAAGCTCTCTACCAAGAAGAAAGCGAGGTAGACATGGCGCAAACTCAGGATTTCCTCCAATGTATCTTTCCCATAATGATGGACTCTACCAATCTTTCACTAATAAAAGAAATAGAGGAAGCAGAAGCAATGGAGGCAATTTGGAATTTGAATCCTAATAAAGCTCTGGGTTTGGATGGCTTCCTGATAAGCTTTGTTAAAGCGTTTTGGTCCTTAATCAAAATGGATCTGTTACAAATGTTGAACAACACAAGGAGAATAGACAAGATCGGGGGCAGCACGAACTCTTCCTTTCTTGCTCTCATCCCTAAGGAATCAAATCCAGTAATTTTTTCATATTTCATTATGTAATTCAGCATATAAAATTTTAACCAAGATAAGAAATACTTGCCAAGCTTCATCTCAGAAAACCAGGGTGGATTTATGTAGCATGGGCAAATCTTGGATGACATCATCCTTGTTCATGAAGCAATCTACTCTAGCAAGGAAGCAAGCGAGCCAGGTATGGTAATCAAATTGGATATGGCCAATGCCTTCAATCGAGTAAGGAACTCCTTCCTCTATTTGATGTTAAAAAATTGGGTTTTTGTAAAGAATTTATCAGGTGGATAAAAGCATGCATTGGTTCCCCTTGGATTGCGCCATTAGTTAATGGTCATCCTTCTTTTTTTGTCACTTTAAGGGGATTAAGGCAAGGTTTCCCCCTATCCCCACTTCTCTATATTACAATGGCTGAAAGTCTGAGCAAGAAATTGGAAAAGGCGCGGCAAGAAGGTAAACTAGTGGGTTTGACTATAGCCAGGAATACTCAAGGAGTCAACCACACGCAATTTGCAGATGACACCCTCCTTTTAGGGGCGCGCCAAAATAATTGCATCTCGTTTGAAAAAAATTATGGATAGCTAACTTGATTTTTCTGGAGGGATGGTTAATAAAAGGAAGTGCCAACTATTTGGTTGGAACTACTCAGATGAGATTTTGAATGAGATATCCAGGACTCTAGATTTCCCGACTGTACTGGAATGGAAATCATTTAAATATTTAGGCATCCAAATATCATTAAGATCATCTAACGCCGACAAGTGGGAGGAAACCATGCAAAATATCAAAAAATAATTCAGACATGGGGTGCACAGTGGTTAAATGTGGTAAGAAAAGAGTGCTAATAAAGTCAATTATGTCATCACTTCCAGTATATACGACCTCTGGTTTGCTCGCCCCTAAAGGAATCATCCATCAAATTGGAGGCCTATTGCAGAAATTCTTCTGGCAAGCAGGGAAGGATAATGAAAATAGGTTCCACCTGGTGAACTAGAACACAGTATGTTTGCCCAAGCAATTCAGCGAATTAGCTATCAAAGATCCCGGGATCATGAACCTGGCCTTGGGTGCCAAGATTGTTTGGTGTCTTGTCTTGGATTCTTTAGAATGGTTGAAGCAAGCATTCATTCAAAAATATTTCCATAAGAGCAGGCTCTCTAGACCTGAACGAGAAATTTGGCCAGAACAAGTTTCCAAGATATGGAAATTATGCAAAGCAGTGGCCCCAATCATTCTTGATCACATGGGATGGCAAGTAGGGAATGGAGCGTGTATCAACCTATGGAAGGATCACATTCCAACAACAGTCTTGATGAATGAGAATGGATTTAAAGAACTAGGCAAATGGATGGAAGAAAACGATTATAATAAGCTTGTTGATATATCACAGTGGGATGTTTCTGGTGTCTGGATTGGTTGGCAATGCCATGATGTCCCTCATCATCTCCAGCCTCGTTAGAATTCGTTGATAACCTCTTTAAAAGGCTTTGCCCCAATAATAACAGCAAGACTGGATCAATGAATCTAGACGGGTAGTGAAAAGCATGTTTACATGGTCAAAGCAGGTTATGAAGTGTTAACCAAACAATTTTCACAACTGTCACCCGATAAACTATAGAGCAGAATTTGGAACAAGGATGGGTTGTCGAAAATCAACACATTCTGCTGGGAACTGGTACATGGAAGGTGTTGACAGCAAAAAACCTCAAAAAAGGTGTATCCAAGGGCCATCCAGATGTGTTTTTTGTGTATAGACGGAAGAGGATATCCCCCATATCTTTCGGCAGTGTTCATTCTCAACAGATGTTTGGAAAATCTCCTTTGAAAAGGTCAGGGAAATCTGCTTCATTCTGGAGAACTGGCATGACATGTTTGAGCATTAGAAGCATAAAATTCCTTGGCAAAGGAAACCAGATTCAGTGACAACGAGATGTTGGATGCGATTCCCAAAATATTTGTGTTGGGCCATTTGGCTGGCTCGCAATCAGGCAATATTTAACGATGTTTGTCCCAGCCCTATGCTCTCAGCAAACAAACCATCTCAGTTATTAATGGAGGCAATCTCTGCTCAAGGTTATGACTCGAGAGAGATGGATGACATGACTCCTAGTAAGAAGCAATGGTTTAAGCTTGATCATCCTTAAGATCATGTTGTCAGGTTCAATTTTAAGCCTCAAGTCTCCAAGTCCTTCATTATTTGAATGAACCTCGATGACTTTCAGAACTCGTGGAACAACCAAGGTAAGTTCCCTTTATTCTTTGATGGAGCTTCAAAAGGTAACCCCATGGTGGCAGGAGCGGGAGGGTATATTTTTCACCCTGAAGAAGATCAGAGATTAAATTTGCATAGGGCCTAGGGATTGCAACTAACAATCAGGCCGAATCCTTAGCCCTATGGTGGGGATTAGAATTGGCAATAACAAGGAAAACCCAACATCTGATGATGCTTAGCGATTCAATGTTGGTTATTCAACAAGTACGCAAAATCAAAGTGGACCCTTTGTCAATACAATCACCCGTGCTCCATAGAATAAGTCTGCAAATTCTCAAATTTGAGGCCATTGAGTTTTTCCATGTCAAAGGAAATCTCAACTCCATTGCAGATTCACTGGCAAACCATAGAGTCAGTCTCGAGCAAGGGGAGATGGAACAAGATGGATGGAGGAGGGTAAATCAATACATCCCATGAGTAAACAAACTATAACATCATTAATAAGGGAATTATCTCTAATAACAAGTATTAAAGGTTTAATGGTTTGGATGGAAACCCAATGGCAAAGTGTCAAATCCCAAATCAGATTAATGATCCTCCTAATCTCGATTGGCAGTCTTCAATTATACCAGATCGTCGGGTCTGTGTGCTCGCATCAAGGGATCATGTGTCCAACACTGGGATTCTAGATAGGTGGAAGCAAACCTTCAACCATGTTAAATATAAGGGGGTGTGAACGTTTGTCAATTGTATCCCTAGATACTTGCTCTATCAAATTGAGTTGTGGACATTAATGGAGTTGGCCTATTGCTGCAGAAGTATTAACTCCAGAAGGGAATGTTTGACAAGGAGAATGTACACAGGTAATGGCAATCTTGAAGTTGATGTACATTGCATGAGTCCAGCAGGGCCAGCACTGCGAAGTTACAACTGCAAATCTATTGAATATGGAGGATTGTTGGAGATCGCCAATCATATATCTGAGACGCTGTAATTTCGACTGAAGACACTAATTTCAATGAGGGTGACCATTTATGGTAGAGGAATTAAATCAGGAAATGATTGCCTAACAGGGAGAATGTACAAGGAATATGTTTGTTACGAAATCAATGAGAGAAGCACGTGTTCAGCAGGGCCAGGTATGAATCATTATAAAAAAAAGTATTGAGCATCAGCATTCATCCAGAATTTCAAGCTTGGTTGTGCATAATTGCAGAAGGTAGAGAGGAACATAGTGTTGGTCTCAGAATGGAGCTTCCGTCGTGAGCAGAGGATATTGATCTCAGTCAACACTTGGTCCATATGACAGAAACCATGGAATTTATCATCAACTTTCTTTCCAGATAGGGGGGGATGAAGAAGGTTGAAGAGCAAGCCCAACTTGCTCTGCTGCACTAGAAAATTGGTCTGCTCCAGACCAAAATGGACCACCTGTAGGTCACATTTGATCGACTGAATTTTAAACTTGACCAATCAATCCCTATACAAGAAGCACCAGTCCTCAAAGGAAACAAACTGATGGTTGCAGAGGTTGGGGTGGCCCAGATGGAGGTATCAGAGCAGCAAAAGACAAGGGTTGGTGAAATATGCGAGGATCTGGCCACAGTTCTGTGCCTCCCACGGCAGGAAAAAAATGAAAATGATGTCATTGTTGCACCTAGTGCAATGGTTGAAGACTAGTCTTATCTCTTTGTTTTAATCCATGTCATGTAAGTTTGCAGAAATATTAGGGGTCTTCTAGTGTATATGTAAGAGTAGTTATGTCAGAACTGCAGTATGTAATTGAAATGCTGGAGTCTCAAGCCATTTTTGGTCTTTTTTGAATTTAGCAGAAGAAGATTTTGTATCAGCTGTAAAAGGTTCTGGCCTTCAAACTAGATTGACATAATAAAACAGAACCTACCCATTCCTTTAAAAAATAACAATAATGAAAAATGAAGTTTCACAATCTAAGGGTCATGATTTATCTACCATATAGGTATACCGTCACATGGCATTGAAAACCATATCATATCTATTATATTTATTATCCAATATTAATTGTTGCATATGGATTTAAACCTATTATCCTTCTTATGTTGGATGTTCCTCTGTAAATGAACTATTGTTCATTTAATTTGGGTTTGTATTAAGACAGAGACTTGGGTTCAACTCCACTCCCCCTCAAAAGTGGTGCAGATGAAGCTAGGTGAAAGCCCTGGGTGACTTTGATGGCATAGATATGTGCCTCATAGCACACCAGCTTAGCTAAAGCAACTTTATAAAGCGTATTCCTCAATAAATAAATACATAAATAAGCCATTTAATATCACACTATGAGGGTGACAAGATCACTCTTAAATGCCAAAAGATGAAAAGATACAAACAAAATAACAAGAAAAGAAAAGAACATGAGTAAGGGTGAATCAAAACAGTAAACCCTAGAAAGAGAAGATTTCATTCAAGACTTGCTGAGGCCATCTGTTTTCTGACATACTTTTGGAGGGAACTTTGCTGAGAACTATCCAACATATTTCACAAAAAGAACATTATATTTTCAAGAAAAGTCAGCATTGACAAAATTGACACTGGATATATACACATATAGTCACCTATCCAAGAATATTGACAGAAAATAAATTGCAAAACAGAAGTCAAGAGAAGAAGATTTCTAATCCAAAACCTGGATTAGAAGCATCCGAAGTTCAAGAACTCACCCTTTGAAATCCAGGCTCCATGCTCCCTGAAAGCACAACAACAATTGGTGACTCGCTACCGGTGATACACATTAATGTTTTCCATAATATCATGACTGATGAAACCATCATTCCTGGAAAGAAGCAGAATGTACCATGTGAGAGTTTTTCTCGATCAGACCGTTCAAGGGGTAGTTGAATGAGAATATTTCCCTTGTTTTGTTGAACAAAACAACTATAAATGCTCTAATCAAATATTCTACCTAGCAGCAACAATATACCTTTAAGTAACACAATAGCAGGAGGTGACCAAATTTGGTAGTAAAAAGTGCAGGAGGAAGGAAAAATGATTTCATCAAACTTTCAGATGAGATTGTCATCATAAGCAAGTTGGAGAATATTTGCACGTTGGAATTATAAGCTGCTCTATCTATCTGCATTTAACTCTGACACAGGAACTTTTTATGCCTTTCAAACTCAACAACTCTGTCTGAAACAAGTCAAATTTGGATTTTAACAAGTACGAAACACCATTGTGAATAGCCATATGTATCATGGGCCTATCCTGATACACATACTTGAGATGGAGCAGTATGTTTGTCAGACTATTACAATATTTCTCACATTAACATCAACACCTCAAGGAAGGGTTCTATCAATACAAAGGCTTACCAATGCCATCGCATACATAACATATATAACATCATTGTAGCTTTTGGCTCTCCCCCTAG
This sequence comes from Pinus taeda, assembly GCA_000404065.3. Taxonomy (NCBI): domain Eukaryota; kingdom Viridiplantae; phylum Streptophyta; class Pinopsida; order Pinales; family Pinaceae; genus Pinus; species Pinus taeda. The sequence continues at coordinate 77,046 of APFE031424609.1, read as the reverse complement.
CAATTATGTTTTAACAATGTGAGAGCACCTTCTGCTTTTTTTGTAGGTCTTCAATATTTTGTAAGTTATTTGACTAAGTTAAGGTGTTGCAATGAATATTCAAATATTTGAAGTGGATCTGATGCACTTTACCTCCTAGAAAGATGGAAAGTTTGAAGATATCTGATATAGATCTCTCTAATACTTCATTTTCTGGCAAACTGTTTGTTTATCTTCCATTTCATAGGCAACTATGTTTGAGAATGAAACAAGGGGAAAACATGTAGGAATTTATAGGATAAGTTCCTCAGACAGAACACCAAAGGACACCAAACACAAACAAATCACAGATCAATACACCAGTATTGTTGATGTCGTTAAAGCCCTCAAAGAGGGAAACAGTCCACGGCCAGAACCAATGCAGCCACTTTAGGCAATTTATTAATAAAAGAATGAAAATTTACATAAGCTTCTCTCATGAACGGTTACCCTACAAATGACCCTCCATGCTCTTTAAATAGAGATCATGGACCAATCGGGTGTTAAGCCACGGATCAAGTGTTGGTAATACCGAGGAGAGAATGAGCCGTCGGATCACTACATATCGTTAACATCGAATTGTAAGTTACAAAAGTACATAGTAAAGAAACACACTTCACCTAACTCAACACTAGACCAAGTTATACTTAACTATTTCCTATGTGTTAGAATATCCTAAAATCCCCCCTTAAGAACAACTTGGGATAGGATTGAAGGATATACAAATATGACACAATAGGAGAAGGAAGGAGGCATTAGAGCCTATCCCCCCTTAGTGACAACTTCATGAACTCCAACCATAAATCAAAGTTTATTAAACTTTGCCTCTGTGAGAGCCTTTGTAAAGTCTCTGCAACTTGATCATCTGTTGAACAATATTGCACTTCAAGATTATGGTCGTGAATGAACTTTCTGATGAAGTGCATGTGCAGTTCAATGTGTTTGTTGCGCTGATGTTGGACTGGATCTTTGCATAGTTGAATGGAACTGTGATTATCACACCAAAGTGTAGTCGGATGTTGCTGCTGAAAGCCAAACTCTAACAGGATCTGACGAAGCCACAGGGCTTCCTTACTAGCTTCTATGGCACCACGATACTCTGCTTCTACTGAAGAAGCAGAAATGGCACTTTGTTTCTCATCTGGAATATGGGCCCATGCTTCACTTCCAAAAACACGAAAGTGACTTACATCTGGTTCGATTGAGCTCCATGCTTCTTTTGGAGTGATATTCTTTAAAACCTTAGTAGGAGTGTGATTTATTATGTAATTTGCAAATTTGCACAGTTAATTGCTTCTGCCCAAAAATTAAGACTAAGTCCTTTAGATTGAAGCATACAATTAGCCATTTCCTTAGGTGTGATTCTTCCTTTCAGCTACACCATTTTGTTGTGGAGTATATGGAACAGTATGTTGCATTTGAATTCCATTCTCAGTGCAAAAGTTGATGAATTTGTTGTTGACATATTCTCCGCCATTATCAGATCTTAGCTTAAGAATTTGATGTCCATATTGTTTTTCAACAAAGGCCAAGAACATGTTAAATACTTCACTCTTGAGTTCTAAGAAGTATACCCAAGTTCGTCTAGAGAAATCATCAATGAAAGTTAAGAAATACTTGTAGCCAGAGAATGAAACAACTGGAAGTGGACCACATAAATCACTATGCACAAGCTGTAAGGGGTTGAGGCGTGCCAAGAGGCACGTTTTTCAAAACTATCCCGATGATGTTTTCCAAGTAGACATCAGGAACAAATACCATCTCTGCAAGATACCATTGGAAGACTTGTCACCATATTTTATTTACATAGATTCTGAAGGGAGTGATAATTTAAGTGACCAAATCGCTCATGCCAAAGTTTGTTCACTTCATCATTATGAGCAACAAATACCGAGGGAAGATTGAACCGTCGGATAACTACATATCGTGACAGTCAGATTGTAAGTCACAAAAGTACATAGTAAAGAAACACACTTTACCTAACTCTACACTAGACCAAGTTATACTTAACTATTTCCTATGTGTTGGAATATCCTAACAAAACATGCAAAATCACTAGACAATCAAGCATTTCATATTACATAATAGCTCAAATAAATTGACTACAAAACCTTGCTCAAGGTAGTGTAACAACCATCTATAAAAGTTAATAAATAATAAAAACAATTAACTAATATAAAGTTGTGAACTTTATATTTGTTATAATATTAATAAATTTTATATTTAAAAATATTAATAAACTTTATATTTAAAATAATATTAATAAACTTTATATTTTATAAATCAAACCTTATATCAAAAAAAATACAAACCAAACTTTATAAATCTAAAAATTAAATACCTAAATCCAATAAACTAAACGTAATATGTTATAAAGGCAAAACCTCTAATAAGGGAAATGGGTAATAAATGATGAAGGAGCTTCTGGTCTGAGGAACGTGGACAGAAGCGTGGCAGCATGGAGGGAGGCGGTGGTTGTAGGCGGGAGGGCGGCCACCGCCATATCCGTAGTTATAAACTGCTGGAAGGAACAGAAGGCGGGGAGGAAAAACACAGAGCAGGACAGAGGACAGAGAAAGATCGAGGAATGAGAGCTTGCATTGACCTGAGGTTCTGGGCACAGGGGCAGTAAGCTTCACAAAAGCTTGTTGTATTGGCTGGGAGGAATTGGTTTCCCAGTAATCGAATCAGCTTCAACAGGAGAACAGGAGCAGACCGCAGATCAGTCGACAGCAGTTCAGGTAGGTAATCAAAATTTTTACGGTTCTTGTATTTCAGTTATCTGGTTATTACATATGGTATCAGAGCTAAGTTCAAACCCTTCGACCTCATAGGCCCTTGCGCTTGTGTAAATTTTTTTGTGGTTGAATTCTGCTGTGTGAAAACTTTATCAGTCGTACACTAGTTCCTAGAACTCTGTTACAGATATGTAGTAAACGTTCTTCAGATGCCCAACTCTATTCTGAGCTCGCCAGCAAACCCACTATTGATTCTGATGATCTCAAGCTCGCCATCCAGTCGAAAATTAATTTCTCCTTCTCGCAGCCTCCCCAGAGAGGTTAGTAAACCCTTAGGGCTTTAACGCTTTCTCAGTTTTCATTTTATTTTATTTTTAGGGCAAAAAAAAAAATCGATGTAAAACCCTAAACCAGTATTGGCTTTCCGTAAATCGGTTTGCTGGAATCTAGACTAATGGTTTTCAAATTTCTGGGAGCCCTCGTCAAATTTTATGCCTATATGATTCTTCCTTGGACGTCCAGCAATTGAAGCGAGAACCCTTTTACAAAGATCGGATTTGTTTTTCAAGCTTTTCTCTTCCCTGGTTAGCTCTTGGAAGAAATCGATATTTGGTGTGGCAAGAACGATGAACCTTGTGAACCTTATCGTAGGGTGTCCACCGTCCACTCTTATATATATATATTTTGCAGGTATCTGTTACTGTTTCGTTGACAGTTGCACTCACGGGTGCACACAACCAAAATAAAAAGAAACGTCAATATACCAGTCAACCCAATGCAATAGAAAATTCATATAGAACTTCGAGGTATCAAACCCCATACCTTTCACATGTAGCGGATTAGCGCGTTTGACTTCGTATCAAAAGGTCGTGGGTTCGATTCCCACAGACGGTGATTACATTAGCAGTAACTCATTTTTCCCGCCCATTCAAAATCTTTTACAGGCAAGAACATACGTGTTTTTATTGAGACTTTGTGGCACTCGGTTTCTTCGCAAACTTGCGATTTCTGGAAAATATCAAACACTATCACAGGTTGCGGAGACACCATCATTTGCTGAGATTCGACCTGTGAATTTATGGTTTGAAAATAAATATATCCGGAAAACTATATTAAATGTGATGGAATTGGGTGTTTTCCATCCCTTTATTAAGTTAGGTAATGAGGAATGGATGGAAATCGCTCCTCCCGGGAAGGAATATATTGGAAGATGGCGGTCAACGGTTGAGAGGAAGTTGCGAAGTCTCAGCAATGCCGAGCTCAGGGATGGCTTTCGCCCAGCCTTTCCTGCTGTCTCTGATTTTCTAGCGAAGCGCCATAACGGAAGATTTTCGTCGGCAGAATGTTAAGTTTTCTCGCTGCCAGCGAAAAGTCTTCTGGCAATCTTGCAAAATTAGAAAGTTGCGTATCAGAATCGATACGTGATCTAGATGGACCGGTTGTAAGCAGCATATTCTTCTGCAATCAGCCGAAATTTGTACTTTAGCTGCCAGCATTTTAGTTTCTGAAAGCATTCTTTGCTATGCTGTATTCGGATAACTTGGCGTTGATAGCATGAGAGAAGTCATTGAGTGTCTTGTTACCTCATACATTCCATTATGGATTTTTACGGCTAAAGAACATTCAATCTAACTTGGACCGGGCTTCCACATTGGAGACAAGTGTGCAGCACAGCATATTATTAATTTAAGATCTTTGTTCGATTGCAGTTTAAAAAGGTCTTCAACATCGACCTTTACGAATCATGAGACCAAGATCACCCTATCCGCTCAAACACTTTACAGGCCTGCTAGGTCAATCCGTTTCACTCTGCAGGCTTCGAAATCCTGACCGGAGGAATATTGGATCACAAATTTTCACCATTATTTTGGAATGCGAATTTACCTTCTGCTAGGATTTCCTGGGCGATTATTTTTTAATATTTTATCCACTCTTACAAATTTGCATCTTTTTCAAGTTAGCCTAATATTTGAGGCAGCCTTAAATTTTGCTGGATATATTTTTTGGCGTTTTTTCATGACATGGTTTGCTTAGCTGCAAGTTTCTGCTGTTCAAGTGTATTACTCTGGCACATTACCAGCCATTTCTTACAAGAATTTCATAGAAGCAGCGTGTTGTCTTTCCTCTAATTTCTAGTATGTAACTTCTCTCCTCCTCCTCTTCCTTCAACATTCGCCCTTCTCCGTGATGGAACAGCTGGCTTTGAATTAAAACACACCATATGTATGTATGGCCCAGCAATTTCACTGGGAAAATATCCCGTCCTTTCAAGTCTGCCAAGGGCTTTCTAAGTTGTTGCTTGCAGTACCTATAAATTATAACCTAGAATGTTGTAGGCAAAAAATAATAACCAGAGTAGCTTAAAAGAGGGGATGAAACCTTTTACTGAATTCCCAACATTGTAAATAGGGTCTGTGGTTAGTTATGGGTCTCATTGCTGCCCTTCACCCGACGTCAACACTTATACCGGGCTTCTTGATTCATATTCCACTGAGCAAGTCAACATTGTTGAATGTATGTACACCACAGATTATGAACTTTAACGTAACGGGTTTGTTGGTGCCTAAAAGGTGTGGTTTGAATTTCTTTTCCTTTATTAAGTACAGGGAAATGTAGGCAAGACAATTCCACACAAAACTTCTTCACAATACACCAATATTTTTATTGGAATACCCTCATGGGGAAGAAGTTCTAGGTTCAATAAAACAAGCCTGCTGGGTGAGCAAAATGCCTACAATGTGTGCTTTACAACTCCGTGTCTTTCAATTCACAAGGTCACATTGTAGTGCCCGACATTCTGACAAGAAAGACAGAAGCTTTCCCTTATTGCTCTTTTCTTCTCCTTCACATAGAACTCTGGCTGCAGCCTGTCAATTGGTTAATCACAATTATCAACCAATTTTGGGTCCAAACAACCATCCAAACCCATCATTGTCTGCAGTTTCCGTTTAGGTGGGTCTTCTCCATGAATCAATTTGGGCTTTGAATGCCTCTGGTCTTCAATTACCAAAATGCTTAGACTCCTGCCTCTTCAATGATAAAATGGTGTGACTCACTGTTCAGTATTTGCTATGCTTATACCTTTTTATGTTATGTTTTATGAATAATCTGTCTTTACACTATGATTGTGGGTGTTTTGGATTTAATCCAGCATATGTATTTTATTTTGCTACTCTATGCTTCTGGAGACTGCATGTTCAGCCTGTTCTTTGATCTAAAGCACTGTAAAAACAGAACTGGTTCTAGAAATCATAAATCGCATTTTATCCTAATTTATTTCCTCCGTTTGAACTCAATCTACTTTTGATATATTGATGAACTGTATCTCTTCTAGATGTTAATCATGACAAGTCTAGGGTAAATTTTCGGCTGAAAGTCAAACTAATAGGTAACCAAAACAACCCTTCTTTTATGGACTTAATCCATGTCCAGGTAATATATTCAGAATATAAATATGTATGACCTCCCTTAAATATAATAACTAGATTGAGGTATGGCGGGTATGTTACCGACGTACTTTGTAACGAGATATTTAACATTTATTTTGAGTGTTATTAGGCAAATAAACTTTAGATGTCTTACTTTAGGAACTAATAACCATACCCTTCTGCATTTTTCATATTAGGATAGAATACCCTGCATTAGGACAAGGAGGTCGCGAGACCACCCTCCTTGACCTCGGTACCAGTAAGATCTGCCTAGCGGGTAAAAATAGCAAAACTATACATGTTTTTGAATGTGAAATCGCAAAAGAAATTTACGTGTTAAAATTCGGTTGTCTACCTCATAATTTTGATAAAATTTTATTATGTGTTCAGGAACCATTACAATGGTAAAGACGTATGAGCGACAACGACGTGATCGGGCAGCATCACCACCATTAATGCCACCGCCGTCACCATCATCATCCCCATCGTCACCACCTAGACCATTATCAACATCAATCGCCCCAGCGCCAGAGTTGACTGTGATAATGAACTCCTTGGAAGCCTTATTGGAGACATTAAAAGAATCCACTAAGGCTAAAACCAAAGAGGAATCTCCACATTTGGCTACCGGTTCAGCAAAACCAAAGAATTTTGAGCCCAGAAGATCGGAAGAAGACATCTCTAGGGAGCTTCAGAAAATCAGACTCCCAGAATTCTCAGGAGGCCGAGCAGGTGAACGCGCGGAAGCATGGTTGGAAGGAATGAACAAATGCTTTAGGTTAAGAGAATATTCGTCTTCGGCAAAAACAAAAAATGTCGTGTTCCAACTAAAGGAAAGTGCTTTGATTTGGTGGGGAAATCTGGAAAAGCAGCTACACCTTACATCAGATAATGCCCCTTGGGAACTATTTGAGGAAAGGTTTCACGCAAAGTATTTACCTCCGTACTTTCAGCAACAGCAAGCAAGAGCCTTTCATACGTTAATTCAGGGAAGTAAGACGGTGGAAGAGTACGAGATAAGGTTTATGGAACTGGTAAAATACATTCACTACTTAGACTCAGATGAACGTCAGGCTGAACGCTTTATATTTGGGTTAAATCCTCGCATCAGAGCCTTGGTAAGCATGTGGAAGCCATCATCAGTAGCCGAGGCAGTCGAATGTGGTTGTTATGCAGAAGAGCACCTAGGGATCAAAAAGGATATGGGGCCAACAGGGCCTGTCCAATAAGGATTTCCAGGAAAGACTCCCAGGAACTTCTTCAGAGGGGGTAGCTCAAGGCCACCTTACGGTAACAGGTTTGCCCCAAGAAATATAGGGATGGGAGCTCCCATGACAGTAAACACTATAGGCGCGGGATCATCAAACACCAGCCCCTGGGCATCTCGAAAGACCGCTAGTGGAGGGAGAAATTCGAGAGGAACCAACACGAGAGGACGAAGCTCGTTCTCTAGGAATTCACGCCCTGACTCAAGAGGATCAGCACCACTTAATTGTTGGGGATGTGTGGGACCGCACTTTCAACGAGACTGCCCCGAAGATTCGTTGAATATATTGCATAGGACTGGAAAGGAACCAAATTCAGACAACCGAGGTAATCATAGAATTCATGCAGTGGTCAACCGCGACCAAGCAGTACATCAATCCACTGTAGTGGAATCTTCAGGTACTATCAATATTATAAAACTCAAAATTTTATTTTGATACTGGTGCCACAGATAGTTTAATTTCCTCATATGCATTAAACAAATGTGGGCTGGCAGCTCTTAGACAAAATGATTTCCATCAAGTGGAAATGGCCTCAGGGGAACTCCAAACTGTAGGCTTGAGTGTGGATCAATGCAAAATTGACCTTGGGGTCTGTTTGACTAAACTGAAAGTTTATGTCACCGCATTAGGAAGATATGATCTTATCATAGATATGGATTGGCTAGAAGCTCACCAAGCTTGGGTAGACTGTTATGGAAAAAGGATTCTAGGCATAAATGATGAAGGAGAAGCCATCCAAATTCAGGGAATCAAGAGGGAAGTCTCTTTACGTTACATTTCAGCAATGCAGATGAAGCGTTGTTTAAGGAAAGGTTGCCAGGCTTATGTAATTCAAGAAGTAAGCCAAGGAAAAGGGCCATCCCTAGGACAATATCCGGTGTTAGCCAAATTTCCAGATGTATTTCCAAAACAACTACCTGGATTACCCCCAGTAAGAGAATTGGATCTCACTATTGAATTAAAACCAGGTACCCAACCAATCTCTAAAGCACCTTATAGAATGACGGCTCCAAAACTTCAGGAACTGGAAATCCAATTAAAGGAACTACTGGATGTAGGGCATATTCGGCCCAGCACATCACCTTGGGGCGCTCCTGTAATTTTTGTGAAGAAGAAGGATGGATCTTTAAGATTATGCGTAGATTATCGAGACTTGAATCGAGCTACAGTAAAGAATCAATACCCTATGCCTCGGATCGACGATCTTTTTGATCACATGAAAGGAGTTGTTGTCTTTTCAAAAATTGACCTTTGATCAGGCTATCATCAGTTAAGGATTTCTGAAAATGATATTTCCAAAACTGCATTCCGAACACGTTTTGGACGTTATGAATTCACCGTGGTACCATTTGGGTTAACGAATGCACCAGCAATATTCATGAATCTTATGAATAGCGTTTTCCGTAAATACCTAGATCAATTTGTGCAAGTCTTTTTAGATGATATACTCATCTATTCCAAGAATAGGAAAGAGCATGAAGATCATTTGCGGATAGTATTGCCCTGTCTTAGAGAACGCCAGTTGTACGGAAAACTATCGAAGTGTTCATTCTTTCAGGAAATGATTCATTATTTGGGGCACATCATATCAGGTGAAGGGATTTCGATAGATCCTGAGAAAGTAAAAGCGATCATGGATTGGCCAATACCGAAAAATGCTCATGAGATTCGAAGCTTTATGGGTTTAGACGGTTATTACCGAAGATTTGTAGAAGGGTTCTCCAAAATCGCGAAGCCAATTACAACCCTTCAGCAGAAAGGTGTTAAGTATGAATGGACCGAGGAATGTAGCAAAGCATTCTCTGAACTCAAAAGACTACTCACCAGTGCACCGATTCTAAGAGTCCCTGACATGGACAAAGATTTTATAGTATGTACCGATGCATCCAAACAGGGACTGGGTGCAATGTTGATGCAGGATAGAGGAGTAATAGCATATGCTTCCAGAAAGTTAAAACCTCATGAAGAACTCTATGCTACTCATGATTTAGAATTAGCTGCTGTAGTACTAGCTTTAAAGATTTGGAGACACTATCTAGTGGGACGAAGTTTTACACTTAAAAGCGACCATCAAAGTCTACAATATTTGTTCACCCAAAGAGACTTAAATGCAAGGCAACGGCGATGGAGTGAATTTCTAAGTGAATATGACTTCGGGATATCATACATTAAAGGAAAAGAAAATGTAGTAGCAGATGCTTTAAGCAGAAGACCTCGTATATTTTCTCTCATACCCATTAAAGTAGACTTAAGACAACGAGTACTGGATCAACTTATAAAAGACAACGGGTATTTAAAAGTAAGAGCAAGTCTTGAAGGTAACAGGGTAAAGAATCTAAATTTGAGGGATATGAACTAGAAGACGATGGGATCTTACGATTCCATGGAATGACGTATATTCCTGATGATAAAGATCTTCGGGGTACCATCCTTGGAGAAGCCCACCGAGCACTGTACTGTGCTCATCCAGGGGTAGGGAAAATGTATGCGGATACCAAGAAACTCTTCTTTTGGCAGGCATGAAGCGCGATATCACTCAATTTGTTGCAAAATGTCTGGAGTGTCAGCAAGTAAAGGCAGATCGTTGTCACCCAGCGGGCCTCTTACAACCCCATGACATTCCTATGTCTAAATGGGAGACCATTTATATGGACTTTATCACTGGACTACCTCTTACTTCTCAAAGACACAATGCCATTTTGGTAGTGGTGGATAAATTAACAAAAAGCGCCCATTTCATTCCTGTGAGAGACACTTACGATGTTGCTGACGTAGCTCGAGTATTCATAAATGAAATTATCCGATTTCATGGAGTACCTAAAAAGATTATATCCGATAGAGATTCACGATTCACTTCCAGATTCTGGACTTGCATGCAAACAGCCTTAGGTACTCAGCTAAATTTAAGCACTGCTTACCATCCTGAGACTGATGGGCAAACTAAAAGAGTAAATCAAGTGCTTGAAGACATGTTGCGAATGTATGTAATGGATCAGCAATTACACTGGGAAAAGTATTTACCCTTAGTCGAATTCGCGTACAACAACAGTTACCACAACTCGATTGGGATGCCTCCATTTGAAGCTTTATACGGCCGACCTTGCAGAACACCGTTAAGTTGGGACAGGTTAGAAGATCGAGTGATAATAGGACCTGAATTAATCCATGAAATGGAAGCGCAAGTAAGGCAAATTAGGCAACGATTAAAGGAAGCTCAGGATAGACAAAAGAGTTATGCTGATGCTCACAGAACTGATAGGAGGTATGAAGTAGGG
>APFE031424609.1:23124-62430 GCA_000404065.3 Pinus taeda | reverse complement strand
ATAGAAGTAGTTTACCCTTGTATTCCCTGTGATGAATTTAATGACCTGCTTCCCTTTCCTGTAAACCTCAGCAATCCACCCACAATCTTTGTGTTTCACAATATCATGCATCAAAAGGTTCAATGTGTGAACCAGGCATCCAGACCAAAAGATGTGTGGATGAGTACGCTCAATAATTTTTCCTGCTGCCTTACAATTTGCTGCATTATCTGTGATCACTTGAACCACATTATTCGGACCAACATCTTTGATTGATTTCAATAGGAGATCTGCAATGTTTTGTGCAAATGCAGTGATGGAGGAGTCATGACATGTAATAAATACTGCACCACTAGAAGAAACATCAAGAACATTTATCAAATGTTGGTTTCTAATATTTGTCCACCCATTTGATACAATGGATACCCCAGTATCTACCCACTCATTTGTAAAACGTGTCAAAGCTCTTTGAACCTTAGCTTTTTCTCTTTCTAATAACACTGTTCTAGCTTTCTCATAGTTGGGGGCCTTTCCTTTTGGGGCTTCATTGATGGCCTTTACCATTTCATGCCAATAGGGAGAGCGAAGCACATTGAATGGTACACCGCAAGCACAAAGAAAACGAACTATCTTTCCATCCACATCATCCCTCCCAGCAACATTAAGGAAATCCCCTATTGTTCTTCTACCTCCAGAGCTTGCAGAAGTACCATGAGGAGATGAGCAACTACCAAATTTAGAGGTTGCACTTGATTCAGAATGAGTTTCTTGTTTCTTGTTTTTTTGTTGTGCAGCCATCTCTATTTGGATGTATTTTCTTCTTTCTTCGGTTGAAATGTTTGGGCAAATTTGTACTCCCACAGGACCCTTTTTTTCATCAATGTCTAGCACCCCACAAAGATGCCTCCTCAGACGGGTATATGAACCAAAATATGGTTTTCCTCCATGACAACCATGAGGGCAGACAAATTTGTAAGATCCACCACCCTTTCCCCCATCAAGTTTGGTCACATAGTTCCACAAGGGTGTTGATGTAGCTTTCCCATCTTGTGTTTTAGTGTCCCATTCAGGTTCATCCCTTTCATCTTCAAACCCTTCCTCCTCATCATACATTGGGTCACTCATATTGGGACCACTGTCCTCTTCTGTTTCTTCCCTTCTATTCCTATTCCCCTTTTCCATCATTAAAACCAAGAGTGTAATGATACATAGAAGCCAAAAGAACACCATCTTGGAATATAGGTGGTGGACAACCTGTAAATAAAGGAGCAAGTAGAAACAATGGGAAAGAGTAGGAGAGGGAGGAGAAAAATACAAAAAAATTGTCAAAAAAATAAGGGAGTTTGGGGTTTGAACTTACCTCTTTAGCTCTTGTAGATGAAGTCCTCCAAGCTCCTCCTCCTTCTCCTAGCTCCTCCTTCTTCACTCCTCCAAGCTCCCCTCTCTTCTACTCTCCTTTCCTCTCTTCTCTTCTCCTCTTCTCTCTTCTCTTCTCCAACTCGCATAAACTCAAAGTGAGAAAATGAGGAATGAATGGGAGCTTTATTCTTTTCATTCCTCACCTTAACCTCACTCTAACCTCACCCTAATCCACCCACTTAGAAGAGATTTGAGGCATTTTCTATTATTATTTACTTTCCAGCCAGGTTTGGATAGGAGTGGGATTAGACAGGATCTAGCATTCAGATCGAACTTAAATAAAATATCGTTTTAATATAAATACTTTATTTCTTTCACTTATTGAATGTTTATGTATCACCTTACAGACTCTAATTTATGTTTAAGGGCTGTAAAATGCAAACAAAAATCTAGTACTGGACGCAAATGAGCTGGCAGAAGCACACTGGACTTTTTGTGGTGACGTTAATATGACTTAAGTCTGAAAAGCAAAGAAGGGCTTCTACCCATGAGACGATGAATGGGAGAAGCAAAGGTCACAAGCCATTTAAAGGCCATATTGGGAATCTGGGATTATATGATCTGAATCTATTCACATAAACAATGGTTTACCAGTTGTAAATTTTTGGGCAAAAAGAGGAGCAGGTGTTGAATTTTATTTATTTTTACAAATCTTCCTCTTATCATGACACTGCAAGCATGCCCTTCCCCACTCCAGGAGTATTACAAGGAAGACTAGCTGAATTACAACACTCAAAGAAGATCCCTTCAACTAAGAAGTTACAAGTGGGGACTATCTATTCCACCAAAGTTACCTAGAACTTGCATCTCACCCCACTACTTGAAACAGCCTGCTTGTATGGGCAACATGACCATCGATATATAAAACATGTCTCTCAAAAATTTGAACCTTTGTAGCGGAAATATCACCACCTGCACTTAACCATCAAACCAAAACCTTGTTGACTAGTGTTGAAAAGGTTGGATTAGGCTTGAAAGGTTGTAATGTTCCTTTTTCTAGTGTTCCTGATGACATGGTTAGGATGGACTTTCAAAGTTGGGGGCAAACAGGTCACAAGTGCTGATTGGTGGCATCAGTGGGCCCAAGGGCTTTTGGAGGGGTTTTGTGGAGTTTCTATGAGGTTTGATGGCATTTGTTTGGTATATTCCCTCATCCACACAGTTTTCCTTTCATTTCGGCACATTCCTACAACTTTCAGGAAACTAAGTTATTATTGGGCCTGACTCAATTAATTATGCTTAAGGTAGCATTCCAGGAGGAATACTTGATAGAACACCTTAGTGTAATAGCTCGTTGGAACCAAAACGAGAAGATCTACATGATGGGATGGTTAGATGTGAATTTCAGTACCTGATGAGACATGTTGGCTAATTTACCCTTTTCCCGCATTAAAAAGAATATTTTAATTAAAATAAAAGAGGGAAAAGTGCTCCATGATTAAAATAGTAATAAAATAGGAGGTTCTAGAGGGGTCCATCATATCTATAAAAGAGGAGGAGGAGGCCATTGGAGGACATCTTGGATTTGATATTACTTCTTGTATGAGAGGTTGAGAACCCGGTTCTCTACTTCATTGGGAGCCCCAGGACGGAAACCATCAGGTGTACTAGTGGGTGTTGGACAAAAACCCAATACCCTTGAGGAGATTTCACTCAAAAACCTCACTGTGCTTCAATAGAGTTTAGAGAGAGCAATTTTGACGTAGCCATTCTGCACCAGTCTTCTCACCGAGCCATCTACATCATTGCCAGAGCCATTCATCAATTGGGTCAGGGATCTTCTTTTGGGTTTGATCTACTTGCTTGGCAAGCTCGGGTTCCACTATTCCTTCATGTTCATGTACCTTTTTAGTGGATTAATAAAATGGCTTAGTGATTTTATTGGCATCTATTTGTGTATTATTTGTTGGTTGTGTGTCTACTTGTGTTTATTTCATTGTTCAAGTTTATTTCTGGTATCAAATGTTCAAATCTCCGTTCAGATCGTTACAATGGTATCAGAGTTGGTCTTCCTGCCAGTCGAGGGTTTTTTGCAATTCAACTTTGAAGAATTTTTAAGGGGTCATGCGAAAAGTATAGAAAAGGGCAAATTCTTGGCCGAATTTCTCTGGTTTATTGAAGTTGATTTCGTGAAAGTCGCAAACCAAGTTGAAGCTTCAGTGGCAAATTTAGAGAAATTGAATTTTGTGAACGCAAAACGTTCGATATATCACATGTGGCGCAAATTTTCTCCATTTAATCGCACATCTCATTCTATTTTGTTGCCATGAATCATCCAACTAAAGAATGGTCAACGTGGTAATCCTCAGCGTGCCAACAATCTCATAAAGGTGGTGGAAGCCACACAATGAGAATGAGTCATCAAATTCGTGCAATGAATCGATCCTATATGGAGGTCCTGGTGGAATCCCAAGTTAAAGGACGCATTACCAGTATTTGCCCGGGTCAATTTTGCCAAAGCAGACACAGGGCAATCGCCATGTGGTGATACAAGTCGCATAGTAATCTGCTCATAGAAGCGGCATTGGTGAATTAATCTAAAGACGTGATTGAGTCACAAGTTGACCATTGAAGATTACTCGCAGCCAATTAATTTGCCCTATGTAGCCGAATTCCATCATGCCTGCAAGCCGCCATCAGTCAAATTGTGCGCGCTTTGTATAAAAGTCGTTGTCAACAACAATTGCAGAGCAATGTCAAGATCTGTCAGTTAAGTGTTGAGGGTCGATCCAAGATTGTGCATCGATTGGGCACCCTGTCTACTACATGGCCTCACGTGAAGCAGCCGCAAGGCAACCTAGTTCATGTTTGTGATTCTAGGGTGCCAATGGACCACCTACTGGAGGTACGAAAACAGGCACTCAGTCAAAGATAGTAAAGATCGTGGGTACAACTAGTCGACGAACTCTAGTAAGCCAACTCACATCGATTTCTTTTCCTTGTATGCCGAACTTGGGGAGTTTACAACCGGACAGAGTCTACATTTGACAACAATCGGAGGGAGCATCTCTAACAGGCTTGTCAGTTGAGTGGAGCAGCTGAGTCAGCTGTTCCAAAAAGAATTGTCCGCATTCGAGCGAATTGTGGCCTCCGTAAAATTCTTCTGCCACGTCAAAACCCATCAAAATATTCCAGCTAGGTCGAGCTCGTTTCGATTCTTGAAGCACATGTGTGTTCGTGTGTTCAAGGGACAATTTTGATTCTAAAATTCCAAAGACCAATCAATTTTATGCTGGCAGTAAAAGCATAGCTATGAGTACGGGATAGTGTATCAATCCATTTTGAGCAAATCGGCATTTATTTTTGTTGGAGACCGAATTTTGTCTTTACAAGACCAAAATTCCTGTGACGTCTATAGCAAATTGTACGAGTGGCTCGATCTATCTATTTAAGGCCGAATTCATCTCTGCGTGGAGCCAAAATTATTATTTTACCTTTCAAGCAAGTTGAATTTAATGTTTTGGCTTGGCAATGGATTGAGATCGAGGCATGGGGACTCAGTTTTTTTATCCGGCGTGGCCATAGATAACCAACAACAAAAAAAATCCAGCTGTGGTATCGGGAAGTTGGCCCCACAGTTCTAATAAATGACGGAAATTTGGCACTTGACCATACACCTGCGCAGAGAAAGTGTCTAGAAGCTTGCAGTGGTGTTGAGCGTCGGGGTCGAATGCCCACAAAGAATTACACCTGTAGCAAAAAGAATTTGTCAGCAGGCAGGGAGCCAAGCACATTAAATTATTGTCTTCTACTGTGTATGCTCACTCTTGTCATGGATCGGTTACAAACTACAGAAAGGTTGGGTTTTTGACAACGTGTGGACAAAGATCAATATTTTAAGGGAGTTGAGAGTCTTTCCTCACTAGCGGCAAAAAGCACTTTTGTTGATTTTGAGGACTTTGACTTTCCTGAGGCAGGACTTGTTGAAGAGTTGACTTGGTGCTTGGAGGAGGTCTTTGGGTCTTGGTTTTTTCATTTGAATTGTTTCTATAAGAAGAGAAGAAAGTTCTTTCTAGGTTTTCCCCTTGGAGGGTTTTTGCCCTGGCTTGGAGCCTATTTTGTGTCGATTGTCTTTTATGATCTTCATGGTTTATGCTCTTGATAATTGTTTGATGAAAAGAATCTAAATAAGAATAAGAAGCTAACATAATTTCACAAGCTTTTATCAAGGATAAGGAGAATTATTTAAATAGTTTCCCTACTTGATTCTCCAACATTACACGCCTAGCATAAGGTACTCTATGCATCTCTTTTAAAACTAAATTTCTCAAACCCTAAAAATTTGGCACATACATCCTACTGTTGTACAAAAGAATTTCATTTTTTTCTATTTTGTAATCTTTGTATTTCGGCTACAAATTACTTTGTTGTAGGTTGCTTTTATTTCCATGTATTGCTGATCTGAATTTCCAGCCTCTAAAATTCTGGTTTTTAAATCAGATTTACATAAGCTTATGGTCGTAGCATGCATTGTATACCACCCTTCTCCTGAGTGCATCACAACACAAGCCATATAATTTGTTATGCATTTAAATTTGGCTGTCCAAACAAATGCTTCAGCCCATTGTGGTTAGTTCGATTCAAATCTCTTTCCCATGACGTAGTGTCTCCACATTTTCAAAACATATACAATGACCATCAACTCCAAATCATGAGTGGCATAGTTCTTTTCATGCTCTTTTAGCTTCTTGAATTCATAACATATTGCATGCCCAATTTGCGTGAGAACTCCTCCAAGTCCTTTACATGCATCTAAGTACACAAGGAAGACTTCATTTAGATCATCTATCTTCAATTCAGGTACACTTGTTAACAACCTCTTTAAATGTTGAAAGGCCTCATCACATTTATGGGACCATTCAAATTTCATGCAGTTTTTTTTTGCAAGGAACTAATAGGATGAGCTATTTTTTAGAATCCCTCAATAAATCTTCTATAGTAGCCTACTAAACCTATGCAAAATCTCATCTCTGGCACTTTCTTGGGTGTTGGTCACTCCTTGATTACTTTAATATTTTCCGGATCTATTGCTAACCCTTCCTCTGGAATGACATGACCCAAATATTGAATTTGCCTTTGATAAAATGAGCACTTGCTCAGCTTGGCATATAGTTGATGCCCTCTAAGTACTTATAAAACCCATCCTCAAGTGTTGTTCATGCTCTTCCTCAAATTTAGAATACACTAGGATGCCATCCAAGTATATAATAAAAAACTTGTCCAAATAATTCCAAAACATGCCATTCATGAGGCACATGAAAACGCCTAGTGCATTTGTTAAACCAAATGGTACTACTACAAACTTATAATGCCCATATCGAGTTCAAAATGTCATCTTACTAATGTCCTCTTAATTCTTACTGGATGATAAGCCGATCTCAATTCAATGTGTGAAAATACCTTAGCTTCCCTAAGTTGGTCAAATAAGTCATCTATTCTCGGCAAGGGGTGTTTCTTCTTTACAGTGACTTTGTTCAGTTGCCTGAAATCAATACATAGGCTTAGTATAGCATCCTTCGTTTTAACAAAATGGACCACCACACCCCACGATGATACACTTGGGCGTATGTACCCTTTCTTAAGAGTGCTTCTAGTTGCATTTGTAATTGTTTAAGTTCTAGTGTGCTAACCCTATATGGTGTTTTGGACACCGAAGCAGCCCTAGGTACCAAGTCTATAGAGAAGTCAATGTTCTTTTAGGAGGTGTTGACCACTACGTGTCAACGACCCCTAGCAATACACCCCCTTTTTCACAAAAGGGATAGCGCTTGATCAACGTGTCCATGTCATTCGACTATCATCATCAGCGTGATCATGTTATATTGTAAAACCTTTCTGCATGTGTAAATTGTAAATAATTTCAACAGATCCGTGTCATGTATGTAATTTCCTAGGTAAACCTAATTTTCTAATGACGATCTACATTCCGGAAGATTTCTTGTCTCACCGATCCATGGTCCGCAGAGTTTTCCTTCAGCCTTACCCCAAAGCCGAAATGGATTTTGTCACCAGAATGTTAGGGGAGTCCTAGTGTGGTAGGTCGAGTCTACGTAAAAGTGATTTGGGAATAATCCTAACTATTTAGTTAGGTTATTTTATTACAAATTTCTTGATCTACTAGATTATATTTGTGTCGCAGAAATGGGTAGTCTGTAAGGGTCTTGTTCAAATGGGTTTTCCCCCTTGGGATGTAAAAAAGGTAAAAAAATCATGATATAAAATGTCTTAAGGGTTAGAAAAATAATTTATCCCCTCATAGGTCCTAGGTAAATTTAAATTTTCCAGAGGTAAAATTCGTGAATCCTTTAAAAAATTAAATCTTAACAGGTCCAGGGACTAAGGTTAGTTGATTATTTTGCTAAATTTTATGTCTTAGGTCCCTGGGTTAAGTCAAAGTCAAAGTTTTGAGGAAATAAATGCAAAATTTTAATTTTTTTATTCATTAAAATGCATTTAATTGAAAAATTCGAAATTTCCTCAATATTTAAAATATTCGACGGATGAGATTAAAAGAAATTTTTATCCTCATCAACGGTCGCGATCACTTTGACAAGGATCACTCAAACTAGCTGTTGGGAAATTTATCTTTAAATAGGGGGTCAATTGTCAGTTGAGAGAAGGGGATCTTTGAGTTGTGTGCTAAGTGAAAGCTCTCTTGTAATCTTTTTTTCATGAGCAATAAAGAAAGACTCTGGGGTTAATTTTCGCTGGTGTTACTCTTGGTGGAAATGTTGTAAGACGTGTTATTTTCATGCATAGATTTCCTTTCAGCCATTGATGATAGCTTTATGAAGAGTGATTTTAGCACAGGTATCTTGCTTGATCGATGGGGTTTGAATGGTAATTTAATTTTTGGATATAATGGCAGGTATCTCTATTAGATCTGAATTTTATTATCGTTTTTTCGCTCTATGTTAATGGTTGAATTGAGTTGTGCAAAGAATTTTTTATTTTGAGATCATGGGCGTTCGGGGAAGTTTTCAGTTAGACCAGCCAACTCTTGATTGACATTTTCTGAAGAGCCAAGCTTGATTGAATGCTGAGCTTATCATTAAAAATTTCATTGTTGATGCATGAAGGGTTTTTGGCGAAGCACCTCCCTTTAAATTTAAAATTTTAAAAAATTCCTGTGCAAAATTGATAAATTTGGCTTTAAAGAGCCTTAGATTATCAAATCTAGGAGCGGAGTTGGACTCACACTCGCCAGATCTGGTGGATCAGCCACTCCTGTGCATAGATCTGTAAAAATAATTTAATTTTTCTGACTTAGGGTTTCAATTTATTTTGGGTATATCGGGATTCTGGGTGTTTGTGTTTTCTAGAACAGATTGCAAGTCTAAAGGCGAAGTTTGATTTTGAAGCCAGATCTAGGCCCTGGAGGGAAAATTTCGAAAATTTTGGGCGAACTGTGTAAAACCCTCGCTACTCCCGATACCCATCAAATCCATATTTCTAATTTGGCTGCCAAACCCTTCCACGCATTTTTTTGCTCCAAACCTGCATCCTCCTTCTTATGTTCCCTACGTTGTCCCTCATACTTAACGCTGCAATCCCTGCGTCCCTCCGTCCAGCATGCAGTTTTCTCTCAACCCTTATTGTGTTCTTTCTGGGCAGTGTCCTTATATCCTCTTCTCCCATCGCTGCCTACCATTAAAACATCGAACCTGGTTGCTCCTCGCTCATTGCTGCCATCTTCATTTTGCTCACCAAGCCTTCCATACACATCTCGCTGCCATCTCTTTCATCATTCACGCTGCACCATAATACTCCTTTATCGAGCTACCAACCAGCGTGAGTCCATCATCACTCTCACATTCGCGTGCTCTTGAGACATCGCTATCCTATTCGCAGCCTCCCCTCATCCCTACATAGCCTCATCTCATGCCATAAACCCTCACTCAGTTCAGTCCTCTAACCTGCAGCCACGATCCTCCCCATGCAGCGTGAGTCCATCATCACTCTCACATTCGCGTGCTCTTGAGACATCGCTATCCTATTCGCAGCCTCCCCTCATCCCTACATAGCCTCATCTCATGCCATAAACCCTCACTCAGTTCAGTCCTCTAACCTGCAGCCACGATCCTCCCTTTCACGCTACCTCGTCCACGTAGCCATCCTTGCGTAGTTACTCCTTGTTGTCGCCATCTAACCTACATCAAAATCAAACCATCAAATGCGTTAAGTCTCCATCGACCTGCTCTTAGATTTGATGTTTATTTTATTTTTTGGTTAAGTTTCATTTAGTTTAAGTTCTAGTTTGATTTTTTGTTTTGATTAAGTTTTGCTTTCATTAAATAAAAATTTTAAAACATATTTAAAATCCAACCAAAAAAAAAAATCTAAAGGGACTTCACATTTTGTCACGCCCATCAAAAAATTTAAAAAAAAAAAATTGTTAAATCTTTTTTTTTATTTATTTCAATGACATTTAAGTCTTGCTAAAACATATCGAGAAATTCACCTAAAGGATCATTATGCTATCAAATTTAAATTTCCTTCTGGGTGTCTTTTTGTGCTAAAGACTGTTGTGGTATCAGTATTTGTCATTTTACTATAGTTAAATATGCTTAAATTTCTATATTTGAGGATTGACGTTTTATTTGAAAGTGGGAAATAATTCTAGGACCTGAACAGTTTGGCTTTTAAATTTCGTGGTTGATTAATGTATTTGTATCTTTTGAAATTTAATTGCTAAGGCATTGTGCATCTAGTGAAATTGATAGTCATCGCTTGAATTATTTAATGCTCATTACATGCTGGACATTTTGCAAATATTTTCAAGCGATTGTTAAAGATTTTTATTGTGGAATTGCAAATAGATTTCATCTTTCTAAGCAGCAGTTGATAATCAATTACTTGGATCATTGACTCCATAAGGCACTGGTATTAATCATTTTTCTAAATCTTATCGAGCCTTAATCAAGTATTCGATTGCCTCCCTGTGTCTCCCGAGTCGATTGATTTCCAGTTGGTTCTCCTTCATCCCGTTTGTCCATAGGGTCTACCCCCCTTAGCTTGATGTAGGGAAACAGCTTAAACGGAGAGATCGGGATTAGGGTGGCAGCGCTCGATCTAAGCGTTGTCGCGGTGCCTAGACATTCTGTGCGACAACAAGTGGTAACCCTAGAATTTCGGCAAACAAATCCTCAAATTCCTTAAGTATTAGGTGGTGGTCCTCAAGGCTTGGTCCCTGATCCTCAACTATCTCCCCCTATGGACTACATCAAGAAGAAGGTTAACCAAGGACCCTATTAGGTGGTTTCAACCTCTAAGGGGAGGGACATGTCCATGGCACATCCATCAAATGATAGGTGGTATGTGATACAATGATGGAACGGAGTGGGGCATCAGTGGAAAGCTCCAAGCCACATGCCATAGTACAAGGGTAGCTATAATGACGAAAGCCCACACTTGAGCGTATGAATGTAGAAGGGAGCAATCGTGGTACATGAGTTTCCCTGGCCTTTGTTTTTCCACCCTTCTTCATATGCCTTTTGTCTTTTATTGATTTTTCTTTTTATAATTGTTCGGATCTCCAGGGGATGAGAGCATGAAGTGTAAGATATAGCAATGAATAACCCCTTTAGGTAGGGCAGTTCATCGCCCACCAAGAGTTGGGACAATCATGAATTCCTTAATGATGCAAGGGGCCAATGTAGGGGCCCAAGGAACCAGGATGATGGCCATAGTGATAGGGGGTAGAGCTCATGCTGGCTTTTTCCCAAGCGTTAAATTTGTATGTCACGGCCATATTTTGCATTTTGTGGTACATTTTCTTTTGAGAGTTGCCAAATTATGTTTTTTCCTTTATTTTTAGCTACATCAACCTCTGGGGCATCGTTCCAAGCCTGACCCAAAGTGTGGACAAGGGGGGTGAGGGCTAACTCCTTGTGGACCCAATGGACAAATGTGGACCTAGATGGGAAATATGTGAAAAAGGGGTTATAATGAGCGGAGGGGAGTGATGTATGTGGTGTTAGGAAGCGGGACCACGCAACCAAAATCGGGATCTTCCATGTAGTGTCATTCCTAAAGCTAGTATCCAATAAAGGAGATCCCACGGAACTAGGATCAATGTTGCACGAAGCGGGGACGAAACAGGGACGTTTTTTGGAAGCAAATCCGCGGAAGCATCAGTTCCCAAAAATCTAGGAAGTGAAGCGTCCTCGAAGCTCTAACTCTATATTTTATATATATATATATATATGCATTTATATTCAAAAAAAAACTTCCAAAATACCAAATTAGTTGTAGAAGACATGAAAAGATGCATTTTTTACATAAATCAAGATAGATATGGCATCGATTATACATCAATGGTTGATTATTCCAAAGTCAACCATCTAGATGCATCAACCATCTAGAATCTAGATTCCTCCTCTTTTCTAGCCTTTGCCTTTGCTTCGATTCTCTAGGGATATTAGTCAACATTGCTCAATTTTGATCAAATGGCCTAATCCAAGCCTTATAATATGGTAGAGAAAGCTTAACATGCCTGATCAATGGTTTTGACTTGAGTGAAGGGTACATTTTTGCTGAGGCCATGAAAAAGGAGTTCAACAATCAACAACACCAACACTAGGGTACATATAGGGCTCGCTGCTCTTGATTAAATGCCAATCACATGCCCTCATAAATGATATAATCCAATGAAACACCACAATCCCATTGATCTTGAAAATTGTTAAAGTCTGCTAAATTTTGAATGGGATATGAAATTCTATTTTCTCCATGTGAAGTCGAATGAAATTGGAACCACTCTCAAACATCCTAAATCATTTCATTGTAATGTTAAAAATTTAAATAAAAGGATGAAAATGAAAGATAAAGGAGAATGTCACTTTTACTTTAAGAATTTAACATTTCCATTAGGGAGCATCAAATGGCAACTTGGGAGTATTCGGAAAGCATAGTTTCCACATAACAGTTCGAAATTTCCCGAAAAAAAAAACAAAAAAACCCCGCGGAACCATGTGAACAATCCACCTTCTCTCAGATCCGCTAGCGATCTACGGCAGATACATGCTCGAACCTCCATGGATCCACAGACGATCTGCGGATCGGGCAGCCGGAACTGAAAATCAAGCCCCCGCAGATCCAATTTTCCAAGAATCGCCAAAAAATGGCAGATCCAAAAATTAGATTCACGGTTCCGCTACAGGATCGGTGATGGATCCTTAGGGGGGCGGGGGACGGTTCCTGCAACTATGACTAGGATACAAGGTTAACCACGAAATTGGACAGAGGAGACAAGAGTACAAACCAAGCCCACTATTTCCGCCGAATGCCCCCATTAATCCATTCCCAAAAGTGTCCATGATAAGTAAGCAAAAAAACCCAACTACATAATAAAAATCCATACCTTTGGGGTTGGAAGGCCCACCTTTAAACATACGATCATAACAGATGGTCGAGGGAGCATAATGGTGGCTCAGGTGATGGAGATGGTCGCACATCGAGCTATCTGGTGGCTGCAAGGGGTTGTTGGTTGTCAGTTGAGGACCATCTAGGAGAAAAAAAAATCTCCAATGGATATCACCCATGGGTGGTGGGTAACATCTGGCTACAATTGGGACATGATCTCTCAAAAGAGTGCACGAACGTACTCGAACGGGGAGGTCATGAGAACACCATCAATCTCTTGGGATTGCAGCCCTGTTACCTGCACATCTCAAAGACCAAGCACATGGGGCAACATGTTTCTATGGTGTCTTATGATCACCCGTGCTTAACGTTAGGCCATAAAATCAACAAGAAATCAAATTTATTTAAAATGCAATTTTAATCTAAATGCAGCGAATCTAGCATGATAAGAGAATATGATGTTAGTTCTAATGCAAAAATCAACATGTAATGCATCCTACTCTAACATGCATGATTACATTGTGCAAATGTTATGTGTAATCATAAACCCAATGCAACTAGCATATCATCCAGTCAATGTGAGAATAATTTCCCCTAGAATCAGCCTTGTGATGACAAAAATAAGAAGGGATAGAGCTACGAGGGTAGGAGGTGGGTGAATGACACAATAACGTGCTAAGGACCTTAGATGAGGAGGGAAAAGACGAATGGAGTGTGCACCTTTCCCGCAACCATAAGATGGATATATCAACAATCAAGCTCATAAATCTTTGATGAATGGTGACTTCAGGCTTATCATCTTCATGATCCTTCTTCATGGTGTTATGCTTCATGGTTGTTTTAAGGTTATGATGGGAAGGAAGAAGGTGGTAGGAGGGATTAGACTCAACGAGGTGCTTTCCCAAACAATCAAGCTTAGAAGGGGAGGAAGGATCAATATCACCAATGGTTGCGTGACAAGAAGTAATAGAAGAATTAGTTGATGAGTCAAACATCCCCCCAGGGTCATAGGGAAAAATAGGGGCCTCAATGGTATCATTAGCATCATAGACAAGGTTGTTATTGCAAGAATGATCCCTCATCTCCCACATTTCCCTTTTAATTGAAGAATGGTCATAGATATCCAAAGGGGCAATGGGGGGATCCCTTTCGAGGGCTTTACTAATATGCAATGAGAGTGGTACAATCTTGAGAAATCAAGAGGATACTAGTACCTTTATATTTTAAGGTGAATTCCTCATTGATATTGCTATCAAGATCCCCTTCACAATTACTCGATTCTTGTTGGTTATTTGGAACACGATCCACTTGACTCTCTAAAAAGGGTGCTTGTTGACTCTCTTCTTCATTATTTACCTCATCTATGGATTCATCAAGGTCATAATGAGCTTGGATTTCTTTGCTCCCCTGAGCATTGCTAAGACCACCTTGATTAGTCCATCTCTTCATCAAGACATCCTCGAATTGATCAAAATCTTCAATACTTCTTGGAGGGAGGTTGCCACACTAGTCCCTAGCCTCACCCTCAAGTGACAATGCAAAGAGCATCATAAGGATATCCTCGTCATCTAGATTAGGCATCCAAAGATTAACTTCCCATATAAAGTCAATCATGTGCCTTTTGGCATCAACATTTCTTCCATCAAACTTGGGCAACCACCCATGATGTTTAGCAAGTGAGGACCTAGAGGACACCCCAGCACAGTTGTGCTCCAACTCGCTTGCAAAATGGATGGCTACAATTGGTTTCATGTGATGCCCTAGGAGACACTAGGGTTAGGGCTTAGAAAAGAGAGAGGAGGTGAAAAACAATTTTTTGTTGATGTGATCACCAAGGATTAGACCAGTGCCTAGTCTATTGGGAGAATGGAGTCAAGAATGAGATTGATTTAGGGTTTCGCTCTATCAAGGAGCCTAATTGCAGCTTCGCATGCCCTAGTGAAGCAGCTACCCAGCTAAAATAAGGATTTAAACTTTGACTTGTCAAATAATGGAGTTTTAGGGTTAGGTTTTCAAAACAACTCCTACAAACATTCGCGTTTTCTTGACTAATGAATAACGCATGCAATAGAACAAGACTACCAAAGTGATTCAAGATTTTCGCATAATTTAGAGTACAAGCAGCATCATGATGCAGTATTCCATACATTAAACATAGAATGAAAATTTTGCATAAAAGAGAAACTTACATGGCAAAAAAAGTATATCCACCCATCACATTTGCAAGAGAGAAGCTCCAAAATAGAATAGCATTAACCCAAACATCAAAATGAATTAAAGAATCTATAATTCATCCTTTAATAGCTATAGCGAAATTCCAAAAGAAACGATGATCCAAATCTAAGTGATGAGCTAAAGTAACATTACTTGGTGACAAGCCCACCAAGATAGCTCCATAATACAACAATAAGCCTCTTCAAAGAGAAAAATGATAAATATAATAGGTTGAAGGGCCATTGAAGAGGCCTAGTCGAGTCCAATATGTACCAAAATGAATGGATGGGCTCCAAGCATAGTGATAAAGGGGGTGGCCCCTTGATATCCAAGCAAATGACCTGCAGTGACTCCAAGTGGTTGTGGGGGCACAAAAACATCCTCATGGGTCTCCAAATGGATCAAACAAATTTGTATCCCATCAGTGAGGGCTAGAAGAATGATGCAAGCCCTCCCTTTGTCTCCCATGGTGAGACACATTCTCATCTAGGCCTTAGATCAACTGCGAAGTGTGTGGTGCAAGAGTGTAGTCTGCCAGGCAAGGTGTTCTAGGTGCATCATCATCGTCAAATAAATGGAACAAGAGCAAGCAATGAGTGGAACTGAAGGATCCCATGATGTGGCAGTCTACTCTCTGCTATGGTGGAGGCCTGTGGCTCTCAACACTCACCCTACAAATGCCAATATGACCCTCTGGAGGAGTTGGACCCCATATAGGGAGACCAAACCCAAGATGAAGATCCACCTGCCATCCTGTATAAGATCCAATGTGTCCCCTCACCTTCCAATACCACAAATCATTAGTGTAATTGAGTAAATGAGCTTACAAATCATGGAACCAAGTGGGCAAAGTGGACACTTCATACTGGCATGCCCTTCCATAATGAGCTTTAGAACGTATAAGTGTCTTCAAGTTCAAGAAGAAGGTTAACCAAGGACCCTATTAGATGGCTTCAACCTCTAAGGGGAGTGACATGTCCACGGTACATCCATCAAATGGCAGGTGGCATGTGATATAATGATGGAACATAGTGAGGCATTTGGGGAAGGCTCCAAGCCACATGCCACAGTTTAAGGGTAGCTATAATGAGGGAAGCCCACACTTGGGTGTATGAATGTAAGAGGGAGTAATCATGGTACATGAGTTACCCCAGCCTTTGTTTTTCCACCCTTCTTCATATGCCTTTTGCATTTTATTGATTTTTCTTTTTATAGTTGTTCGGGGCTCCAGGGGGTGAGAGCATGAAGTGTAAGATATAGCAATGAATACCCCCTTTCGGTAGGGCAGTTCATCGCCCACTCGGGGTTGGGACAATCATGGGTTCCTTAATGATGCAAGGGGCCAATATAGGGGCCCAAGGAATCAGGGTGATGGCCATAATGATAGAGGGTAGAGCTCATGTTGCCTTTTTCCCATGCGCTAAATTTGTATGTCCCGGCCATCTTTTGCATTTGTGGTACATTTCCTGTTGAGAGTGGCCAAATTATGCTTTTTCCTTTCTTTTTAGCTACATCAACCTCTAGGGCATCATTCCAAGCACGACACAAAGTGTGGATAAGGGGAGGGGGAGGTTAACTCCTTGTGGCCTCAATGGACAAATGTGGACCCGAATGGGAAATATGTGAAAAAGGGTTATACTGAGCAAATGGGAGTGATGTATGTGGTGTCAGGAAGCGAGACCACACAACCAAAATCGAGATCCCCCATGTAGTGTCATTCCTAAAGCTAATAGCCAGTAAAGGAGATCCCTTGGGACTAGAATACAAGGTTAACCACCAAATTGGATAGAGGAGACAAGAGTACAAACCAAGCCCACTCTTTCAGTTGAATCCCCCCCCTAATCCATGCCCAATAATGTAAATGATACGTAAGCAAAAATACCTAACCACATAATGAAAAGCCATACCTTTGGGGTTGGAAGGCCCACCTTCAAACATACGATCATAACAGATGGTTGAGGGAGCATAATGGCTAGTTCAAGTGACGGAGATGGTGGCACATCGAGCTATCTGGTGGCTGTAAGGGACGGCTGGCTGTCTGTTGAGGACCATCTAGGAGAAAAAATTTCTCCAATGGATATCACCCATGGTTGGTGGGTAACAAGGACCATTATTGAAGTAAGTTTGAAGAAATATCAAGTACCTTTGGAGCATCATTAAAGAAGGCTTAATAAGTGACAAGCACCATGGGACTATCATCAAAGAAAGAAGGATACCTCTTGAAGGCATCAAGGAATATCATCTTCAAGTATCTATTGACAAGCATAGTTGTAGAACTCAGCAAGAATAAGACGAATAATGGACAAAGTACTCTCACTGAATCCATCAAGGATCATCTAGTTCTAATTATAAGAAGTATAAAGTCACATATGAAAAGTCTCAAGCCTTTGCTACTAAAGGAAAGAATTAGAAGAAATGGAGGTTTAGAAAAGAATCAATTTCGAGGAAGACAAGATATGTCCAAAAAGAAATGTTATGGATGTAATTGTCCTAAGAATCCTCAAAATAGAATGAACAATAAGAAACAAGAAAGGGATGGAGCTCACACATATGTATATAGAAAAGAACCTGAAAAGAAGCCAAAGGTTGTAGATCCCAAGGATCTCTTTTATTGAAGTCTCATTACATCATGGATAGAAGTATATGGCATTAAAAATAGTTCGAATGCATATATACAGTTGCATTGGAAGCAGTCATCTAGCAAGAATAGAAGGTTTTGGACCTATTCATGCAGCAAGACTTTGGCATCATACAGATCACAAGGATCCTCTATAGGAATAGAATTATGAAAAGACTTTTCAATATATGGAAGAATCATTATGACATGGTAAGAGTATAAGAAGTTTGCAGGTATAGTTATAGCATGAAGGAAGTCTCATCTTCAAAAAAAAAGAGGCAAACTAGATGGTTGTCTGAAAGAAGAAGAATATGCTTAATCACTTGAACATGAACATGGTGTGGATAAGTTTTGGATAAAGTTTGGAACTCTTCCCGACGAAAGACATGATAGTTGAACCTAAAGATAGTGATCAACGTCCGATATAGTCTATTGAAACACTGTTGACTACAAAGGGAATTATTGAAAGATAAGTGCTCTATCTCTCTTCTTATACTATTATTTTTCTTTAACTTGGTCCTTTGTTTTTATATACATTGCTTGACTATATCTTTTCTTTTTATGATCTCCCTAACTATCTGTGAAAGAAGTCAAAAGTTTGTGGCTAGATTTAGAGAGAGCCTCGAAGGGAGATTTAAATCTTGGAAGAACTTTGAATTTAAAAGAAGCTTTTATTTAGAGGGAGAAGTTCAATCTTAAAGTAAAAATCAAAAGGAGGTACAATCATTTAGCTATTAATGTGTAGTCTTTGCATGTGAAGTATGTTAGGGTTTTGCAATTTCTTTATGATAGGTCTAAAAGACAATGAAAGTGTTAGGGTTTGAAGATGGCATATTTTGCTTGATTAGAATCTAGGGTTTGTAGACTTTACATTTTTTAACGTTTTTGGTATCTAGGATTCGTAAAACCTAGATGGGACTTGAATTAGAAAAACCCTAGTATAGTGAAAACTATAACCCTTATTATTTGTTCCCTCTTGAAGCCCTAGCTCTTGATTTCTAGGGTTTGCAGATAAAATCTAGGGTATGTGATAAAACCTCTAATAAGGGTTAGGTCATGGGATCTCTAAGGCTTGTAACCAAAACCCTAGATGCACACTTTTGAAGTCATGATAACCCTAGATTGACAGAATTAACATCATGCTCTTGTATGTGTATATTTTGCTTGGTTGTACTTGTTGATGAAAATTGCAAGTACATGAAGATGGTTTTCAAAATTGTGAAAACTAGATGAACAAAAATCAAATCTCGTGCTTGATGATGACCTCATGATAATGATGAGCATGATGGAAAGAGGGTGTTGCAGAAACCCTGATGATATTGAAGTTTACGTCCAATAAGCATATTGATGATTGAAAGCCGAAACAGAACTTTTTTGCCATATAAAGATGGAACGCAGAAAGGAATGATGAGGGAGCCTTGAATCTTTAAAGAGTTGTGGATTTTGAGAAAGCAGTCTAACTCTCAAGTTTTAAGATATGTCTTTAAGTTTTAAGGTTCCAAGTGTTAGAGGATGGCTCCATGATGGTTAGGAAGGTCGAAGTTCACAAATGACATGATGATACTAAAGAAAGAGCCTTATGTAGCTGCTAATACTATGATCTCCATTAGAAGAACAAAGTAGCTAGTGTTGGACACATCTCCTTAGTTAAAGAGGGAGCTTGGATATATTCCCTTTATGTGTAAAGGAACGTGGATATCCTCCCTGGTTGAGCGGGACTAATGATGGACATTATTATCTACTTCATGTCTCGTGCACTAAGCTAGGACTAACAAGTCTTACGTCTAGTGAAGGCCATAAGGAGAGAATGGGGACCAAAGAATTGGGTAAGCATCTGAGACTAGTACTCCTTGAGATAGATGTTCCTTGAAGTTTGACCTTGGTGGTGACGAATCATTACTAATCTGTATACCATAAGAATGAGGTGTCAACCAGATCATGATGATGAGTTGTTGATGATGGTACTTAGGGTTGGTATCTTGGCAGGTAGCCTAGTTGATACCTAGATCCCTATTAGGGTTAGTAACTTAGCAAATGGCCTAGATGGTACCTATATCCCTGTTGGTGTCTTGGTAGGTAGCCTAGATGACACTTGAATCCTTGTTGAGTTGGTATCTTGGTAGTTAGCCTAGATGCTACCTAGAACCCTATTAGGGTTGGTGTCTTGGCAAGTAGCCTAGATGACACCTGGTGTCTTAGCAAGTAGCCTAGATGACACCTAGATCCTTGTTGAGTTGGTATCTTGGAAGCTAGCCTAGATGATACCTAGAACCTTGTTAGAGTTGGCGTCTTGGTAGGTAAGCCTAGATGACACCTAATGTCTTGGCAGGTAGCCTAGATGACACCTGGATCCTTGTTGAGTTCATATCTTGGCAGGTCGCCTAGATGATACCTAGAACCCTGTTACGGTTGGTGTCTTGGCAGGTATCCTAGATGACACTTGGATCCTTGTTGGGATGGTACCTTGGTAGGTAGCCTAGATGGTACCTAGATGGGTAGATACCTTAGCAGTTAGCCTAGATGGTGTCTGAACCCCTAGTATTGTACATGTTTATGATACTCTTCTTATGAGAACTCTTCAAAGAATCCTTGTGTCGGTTATACAATTATGAATACCTCTCTAGTTAAGAGGGAGTGTTGAAAACGTAACTATGTTCGGTCTTCATAATTGCCATTATACTCATGTCATTATGTATATCTTATGTATCTATCAAAAGAAGAAATAAAAGAAGAACGAAAATTATTATTTTTCAAGCATGGGTTTCATGCTCCATTTAAGTGGTCATCTAGATCAAGACGCAGTTCATGCTCCTAGGGTTTGTCAAGTCAATAAAAGATGTGTCATGAGTCAAGAGAGTCTTTGTCATATGTATAAGACACTATTGGGCAATTCGTAACAAAAAAGAAGAATTAATTTTGAGTCAAAATTGTCAATATTGACGTCCAAGACCAAGTCGGACCTACTAGTCCATGTCGACCTAGAAGAGGTTATTAGACCCGTTGAAAAGGGAATAAATACAAGTGATTCCGTGCTCATTAGGAACCATCATCATAAGAAGTTTGATCTACAATAGAAGAGTGTGAAATTCAAGGAAGAAGCCACGAAAGTCAACGGAGAGAGAAGTTAAAGCAAAGAAGGAAGGAAAATCGAAGTTTTGACCTAGTTTCTGGACTATTTTCTCGCACACGTGTGAAATTCTGAGATGTTGTAGGGGGTCGAAGTTGCAGACCTGCTACAAATATGAAATTTAGATATTGGGGGCTGAAATTCTGAGTTTGCAGGAATTTTGGAAGGGTTTGACCCTTGTTGACATGGTTTAACTTTGACTAGTTGGAAGGGCTTTTGTTGGAGACTTGACTTGGTGCTTGGAGGAGGTCCTGGTTTAGGGTTTTTGGTCTTGGTTTCCTCATTTTAAGTTGTTTCTATAAGAAGAGAAGAATTTTAACTGGGTTTTCCCCTAAGAGAGGGGTTTTGCCCTGGCTAAGAGCCTACATCTTGTGTTCATTGTTTGTATGATCTTCATTGTTTTATAGTTTTGGTAATTGTTTGATGAAAGAGAACATAATAAGAACAAGAAGTTAATATAATATCACACGCAATTATCAAATAAGAGAAATCAAAATCTCTAGGGAATAACTCAATTGGTCGAGTTCCTTTTGCTAAGAACCTCGCCTATTAGGAGGTCACTGGGTCAAATCTCCTCGACGCCCTTGGGGTTAAGCCTTGCTATTTTGGCCAGCGGGTAGATCCCTTTGGGTTGATCTACCTTGATTTTCCCGTGGATGTAGCAGCCACTCCGTGTCTGTGAACCACCCTTAAAAAAAATCAAATAAGGGAAATCATCGTAAGTGTTGCCATATAGATTTCTCAACAGGGTCATTTATCAAAAGGTACAGTAACTATTTTTTGCAATCATGTGCTTCCATTTAACGTTTAGGTGCATACTGATATGGATCACAAGCCAAGATGGATGATTGACCAATCTTGATTATACCCTCATTCCCATACCTCGCCTAGGAGATTCACTTTTGCCCCTAGTGGAATGTGACCTCCCTTAGGGTCCCCTTTTGTTAATTTTAGGTATGTTCTATGTTGATAGCAAATTTACTTCAATTTTCCATATTAACTCAATATCAATTCCAAATTAGCAATCACATTTAGCATGATAGTAAAATGCAGATAGAACATAAACATAAATCGCAGAAGACAAGAGGACACAAGATGTGGCACCAGCCAGGGACAAACCCCAATGTGGGGAAACCCTTGATCAATTCTTCTTATATGTTCTTCAATAGTTCAGCAGAGAGAGAGATAGTACATATACATTAGAAGGCAACATTTTGACTTATCTAAATAAGAGCATAGATCTTCTCTAAGAAGATGGCACATGAGGCAGTTGATCTGAACTCAGGTGAAGGCTTACTGCTTCAACTGATCCTCCAAGGTGACTCCATCACCAAGCAGCAACCATCACTGTGTTGCACCTCACCATCACGCTGCACCCGCCACTGTGCTCCACCCAATCATCATGTTGTGCCCATCATGTTGTACTTCATCAACATTCTATTGCATCCTTCATGCTGCACTATGTTGTATCCATTATGCTCTCAATGCATACTGCAGTATATCACAATATGTTGCTATAATACATCACATTGTTGCACCTCATTATAGCATTCATCATCACTGTGTTGCACTTTGTTACATTTGTGTTGTACTCATCATGCTATGATACACTTCATCACTATGCCCTTCATCATGCTGCAGCATTCAACATGTTGAGCCTTATTACAATGTAGTCACATCTTATTATATCATGTTGTTGTACTTACATCAGTTCACTATTAGGGGATTCTCTGATTGCCACATTGCTGGACTGGTAAGGGTATTCTAACAGCAGTTTGGACAGCCTTCACAATATGGTCATGGACTGGTTAGGGCATCAATGACAGTCCTACCAGCCCTCACACATCAGTGGCAACATCTGTCCCAAGGCTACGGTCACCCTTCTCCAGCATTCCTAAACCACAGGTTAGCTTTTCATACCCCAGTAGTCACAATCAATCCTTACGCCCTACTTGTTAGCCTTAATGCAGACCTGTAGGTGTATAAGGGAATGCAACTTGCTACAACAAACCTATCCCTTGCTGTGGTAGCCCTTTCCAAGGGTTCTAACCCCACGAAACAATTCCTCATGCCTTTGGCCCTCAAGAACAGTCTGCGGCATCCAAGACAGCCTCTTGGCCTCCACCAAAGTGGCCCAAAAACAAGCTACTGCTCCAGCAATTAACTCGGCCTTCATTGAGGAACTCAAGCCTCCTCCACGCTATCTTAGAGCCTCCCTCTCTTGCTGTGGCTAGGGCAATTTCAGAGCTTTCATTCTTCCATAGACTACGTTAAGGTTCTAGGGTATCCATCTAGGGTAGAGACCCTCTTCTTGGTTGCATTAAGGGCTTACATCATTGCCCTTCTTGATTGCGTATTAGACCTTTTCATAGCCTATGTTAGGGCTTCTCCATAGGGCAGCGTTAGGGCTTTTTTGTGGATGAGATAAGGGTTGTCCTCCATGACAACGTAGAGCCTTCCACAGCTTCTAGGGCATCTCCTATGATAGCGTAGAGCCTTCTCCATTAGGGCAGCATTGTCTCTTAGGATCTCTCCTCCCACCAAAACCCAAAGACAAGTGGAGAGGAAGAGATCACAAGAAGAGTGTGTACAAATGACTTGCAAGCCACCTTTTTTATACTAAAACGTTGAGCACAAATGGGGGCAATTTGGTTGTTGGCCAACCTTCACGAATTGTCCCATAACACAAATAAATTCATATCTCCATGAATACATGTCGGAGTC
Organism: Pinus taeda; assembly: GCA_000404065.3. NCBI lineage: Eukaryota > Viridiplantae > Streptophyta > Pinopsida > Pinales > Pinaceae > Pinus > Pinus taeda. The sequence continues at coordinate 38,986 of APFE031424609.1, read as the reverse complement.
GGATGATCTTTGGATCAATCCTATACCTCTCGATGAGAGGAATCTAAGAAAAATATCAGCTGCCATGAATAAGTAGACCCACATGGAGTTTGGCCCTAGTTTCCAATTTTAACACCTTTTCTTCCACTGTTAGGAGAGGCACTAATTGATATAGCGTGCCCAAGGAAATCCATGCTTACCACCTTTCAGGTCCCCCATATATCTACCTCCATTCTTTGCGTTGATTATCACTGGTCTTTGGGACTGGGACCATATATCGTCATCTCTGAGTCATGGCCTGGAAAATTTGCCTAAGAGGTTGATGCAACTGAAAGAAAGACAAAAGCAGATGAAGCCACAAAATGAAAGAAAATGAAAAATGCAAAAGATGGCTGGGAAATTGAATAAACACATGGGAAAAATCCTAATACGAGCTCTACCCCTCTCATTAGCCATCACCCAATTCCTAAGAATTCCATGCTCTATCTAAATAAAGGAACTTATGAATGTCCCAACCCTGAGGAGTGATAAACTGCTACATCTCAGAGGGGTGTTGGAAGAGCATAAAGCAAGCTGACTCACCTAAGCTATGTAGGAAAGAAAGATAAATCATTAAAGTAAAAGGAGCACCAAAGGGGTGGAAAAAGAAGGTTGAGCAAAGGGGTAATTCATACTTCCACGATTGCTCCCTCTTATCATCATTATACTCAAGATGTTGGACCCCCTTCAGCCAATACCATGGCTACGTCCATCTTCCATATAGTCTTTCCCATTTGATGACCATAATTATCACACGCATCTATGACCAATGAAATGTCCCTCCCCTTAGGGGCTAGAAACACCTAGTATGGCTAATTGCATGATCATCCCTAACATAAGAGTGGTAACTTGCTTACAAATCATAAGCTAGAAAGACATTTGAAGGTAAGATTTCTACTTAATAATTTTGTGCCGCTAACATTGAATATGGTCCAATATGATGCTTTAATGGTTTTTGTCCCTAATGATGTTGATCTCCCTTGATTTTGTGGGTGTGTTTCAAGGGGTTCATCACATATACAACAAAGATTCCTTGAGAGATGGCTTGACAACTTTCAACACAGTGAATAGGACGTCTATCCCAGTTTTAAGAGCATATATGGCACTACAGCCACAACATTGCCCCTTCTGAGATAAGTGTTGGGCTTTGAGAAACCCCCACATGGTTGTACGCCCCTTGCTACACTTCCAAATGCAAAAAATTTGAGCCAAGAAGCCAAGGTTTTGGCTTGATTAATGATGTGCCCAAATGGACCCAAGACACCCCCAGGCTAGCTTTGAGATTACTTGATAAACATTGCCTTGTTCTAGAGCCTAGATGAGGATGGAGACCACTTGAAATGGTTTGGGAGGGATAGCAAACCTTATTTTGATGCCAACGCTTGATCCTAGGGTTGCCATGTCACTAATCCATGCCCAAGGAGGGTGACGTGAGCCTTCTTGATGATGACATCTTGGTGGAGGAGATTTTTTTTTCCCGAAGTAAAATCATAATTTTATTCAACTTGAAAATCAAGGAACAAAATTACATCTGCAAATGTTCTCAAACATTCAACCATATCAGCCTTGCAACTGATAATACATCAAAGAATAAAAAAACATAGAAACATAATTACAAAAAGATACATGGTTAAAAGCGATAGTAATCACTTAATTTTCCTTTTTTCCCTTTATTTTTCTCCACCTTCTGCCATACTCCATGACCTGGAGCAGATGTTACTATTGCTAGTTGATTGTTGTTTGTCTGTGGGGGGATCTCTTTGTCTGAGTTTGAAAGATAAACGTGATCTCTTAATGCCACTTGAGTCCTTTACCATTAGCATTCCCACTTTTTGTTGTTCTGGTATCATGATTTCTGTTGCTTCCATAACCTTCTGAGTTGTGACCATTGATCTGGAATTTTCCCCTTCTTTAACAATTGTGGTGGAGGAGATGTTACTTGGAGATGTACCCGTGCATTTTGTTGATGTCCCTTGGAGTGAGGAGCACTCCTGGACCCACTTCGTCACTTTCTTAATGGAGATGCCTATTTTTGAAGGATGACATTATGTTGGAGAGCCTTTCCTCCCATGCATGTGGAGGATTTATCACATTTTTATTTTGATTTATCATTTGTATAACTATCTTTAGGTTGACTTGTGACCTATTAGCTTAGTTGAATGCTTCACACAAACTTTTAGGGCTTTTTCATTAGAAATTAATGAAAAATGACTTGGTTGCGCTCATATAAATAAAGGGAAGTCATTTTCATTGGATCATCATCACACACCCTCATCTCTCTTCTCTTGAGTGAGTGTGCACTAGTTCTTTGGTCTTTTTACCTTGGATGCAATGGCTAAATGATGGTGCGAATTGTCTTGAGGAGGATATTTTTGCATGAACAGACTATCGTATGGATTGATGAAGTGATTTTTGCTTGTATTGTGTGTTGAAGAATGTAACTAGGTTCAGTGTTCATAATTGTACTTGAGTCATAATGAAATGTATTTATCAAAAGAAAGAAAAGAAATTTTTATTATTATTGTTATGACTTATTAAAGCATGGGTTTCATGCTTGGGTCATCATGTTTTAGGTCAAAGTCCCCATTGAGGACTTCTAGGTTTTGCCTTGAGTCATTATAGTCATTGTCCATTTAAAGAGACCCTTCTTGGGCTTTTGAATCATGTAAAAAGAATTAATATTGAGTAAAATAAGTCATTTGTCACCTCCACACCAAGTCAGCCCTTACCTAATCAAGTCAGCCTACGTGAGAGTAATTTGAACTCTAGAAAAGGGTATATATAGAAGTAGAGTTCGATTCATTTGGAGCATATCTCACACAAGTTCGATATGCAAGAGGAGGCAAAAAAAGTGCGAAGTTGTAGAGGAAGGAGGAGATTTGCTGGAATAGGAAGATCGAAGTTTCTGGGTTTGTCTCTCTCTCACACGTGTGGATTTACTGGGCTATTTACTAGATCGAAATTCTTTTGCTAGGAAGGTCAAAGTTCTAGATTTCCTAGGTCAAAATTCTATTGCTAGGAAGGTCAAAGTTCTGCTGTTGGGGAAGTCGAAAGTCTATTGCTGCTAGATCGTAGTGCTAGGTCGAAGTTGTTGCTGGAAGACTATCATTTGCAAAAGAAAGGAAGGGTTGACTTGGTGATTGGAGGAAGTTTGTGTCTAGGTCAGGAGTCTTGGATCATCTCATGAAACTATTAAAGGAAGAGTTGTTGATTGGATTTTGACCTAGATAGGGGTTTTGCTTTGGCTGTCTGCCTACATTTGGTGCCTTTGATCTTCATGTTATGGTTATTGGTAATTGCTTGATGAACTAAGATAAAAGAAGAACACAAGAAAGTTAATAAGAACATAAGAATATCACAAGTAATTATCAACATAAAGAAAATCTTTCTACCTTTCTGATTTTCTAACATAGTAAGGTGAAGAAGAAGGAAAAAGACAATGTGAAGATCTATTAAAAGGAGAATAAGGAGTTTTAAGAAGTTTGAATAAAGGGTTATCAAGGAAAATGATCATATAAAAAGTCAAGCCTACCATCTTCAAGAACAATGTCTAACTCAATGAAGGGAGAAAACAAATTAGAAGGAACATCCAATTACAGGGCATGGAAAAAGAGGATAGATCTCATCCTCGAGAAGAATAGTCTTGGATCTAGTCAAAGAAAAAGTAAAGAAGCCTACAAATGAGTCGAGTGATGCAGAAAAGGCAAAGTTCAGAGAAACAGAGATATTAGCCATGACACTAATGGTGGATGGAATAATGGATAACCTCATCCATATATATCCAACATAGATTCTGCTCAAGAGATGTATGAGGCATTATCCAAATTATTCACAATCAAGAATCTTGGTCAAATAGCAAGTCTTAAGAATGAACCAAGAACTATAAAGATGACAAAGGAAGACATTGTGGCATCCTTCTTTGTAAGAATAGCTAGAATCAGAGATGAACTCTAGACAATCGATGAGATAGTACCTGAAAAGGAGCTTGTAATCTCTACACTTCAAGGATTACCAACATCTTGGAGTGCCTTTTCATCAGGTCTCAACATTTGGAAGGAAACTCCTACATTCGAACAATTATGGAATGCATGCAGTCAAGAAGAAGTCAGAATTTCATTAGTGAGCAACAACGAGAATGAAGAGGAGAAAGATTCAAAAGCCTATTCCGCTCATCACAAGAACAAAGGAACTTTCAAGAAGTCTAAGGGGCCTAGAAGGAAGGTAGACCTATCCAAAATCGAATGCTACAATTGTCACAAGATGAGTCACTATAGAAGCGATTGTCCTGAGAAACCGAGAAATAAGAAGAGAGAAAGGGAACATGCAAATGTTGTTGATGAAGGACTAGCAAAGAAGAACAAGAAGGAAGGATCTGAAGTCAAAGATTTATTTGCTAGGAACTCTATCCTTCTACCCTAAAGTTTTGAATTATTTCCCTTATTCTTTGATTTTAATAATTATAGGTTTGACATGCTTTGGAAAAACATTGTTGAATTGTTTTGTTAAAGTTATAGGTATCCCTCGAGATTGGATTAAGAGGGAGCCCTCACCATTTTTCCAAAGATAAGTATCTTATTCTTTGTATTATCTTTCACATTTGCTTTTCCTTTTCTTATCTAGATGTGTTTATGCTAGATGCTAATAACATTTTTTTAATATATTTTCCTTGTTTAGGATAAGCTTGTTGATATGCTCAAGGGCTATGGTGAAGATCTCACAAGACAAAGCGTTGAAATTGATGTCCTATAAGGTTTGTCTAGAAAACAACTCAAAGGTATGTTTTAGATCATAAGTTTTGTTCTCTTCCTGATAAAAGTATATTCATTTAAATCTACTTGACATTGCTAACAAGTGTTATGTCTAGGACCTTTGAATCTTAAAGATTCTTATTTGGGTGATTAGTCATTAGATTAATTCTACCCTCATTAAAATCATTATGTTCGTGGAACCCTAAAAGGTTCTCTATAAAACCCTAACCTAAGGGTATGTCAATGCTAATGTGAAATCCCTAGTCTACTTAGGGTTACTAATGAAATCTAGAAAAATACTATTATTTTGATATTTGGGGTTTTGATGGTAATGTCATGTTTGGAGTCTTAGTATTGAAACCCTAATTCTTTAGGGTTGGATGATAATGTTTATGTGTTGAAATCTTAGGCCTTTAGAGTTTTTGGAAATTTAGGGTTTGTTGTGTTATGTATTGAAACCCTAGATCTTTAGGGTTTGGTAGGGTTTATAAGAAAGACCCTTATTTTAGCTAGGATGATGTTCTACGAATGCAACCCTAGGTGTATGCTTATCTGTCTGATCAAAACCCTAGCCCGTTATATGTTTGACTTTAAATATATTGATATTTGTGTCTTGGGTTTGTCCAATATATGATATGCTTATACATGATTATCCTAGATACGTATATGTGCTAACCTATTTGTTGATAAGTTCTGGGGTTTGTAACTAAACCCTGGTAGAAGTATGATATTCTAGGATATGATGTGATGATATTGTTTCAAATGTGATGATAAAATCTAGGGTTTACAAAAAGGTTGGTCATATTGTTGAAACCTTAGATTGTGTTGTGATTGGCTTTTGAAGCTTAGTGTCTCATGCATGAAATCTAGGGTTTGCATTAAATTCTAGTAGAAGTCTAACATATGAATTCTAAAGTTGTTGGATGCATTGTAGAACTATACTTGTTTGAATTACTTCTAGGATTTGCAATACATTATAGTAGAGTATGTCATACCTTTGGAAGAAATATTGAGACCCTAGATATAATGAAGATTGCTATCTTGATTGAGTTGCTCGAAGTCTTGATGACGAAGTCTAGAGTTTATGACAAACCCTAGCAAGAAGTTGAAGTATAAAAGTATGTGTCTCTTTTCCAATGCTTCAATTATTATATGATTTTGATATAGTTAAGTTTATGCTTCTATATATGTAGTTGGTTGTATTTGCTATCTAAGTTGTGCAAGTACATAATCTTCAAGATGTTGAAGATATTCGTAAGTAAAGTTGATTGGTTGATAAGCATGATAAAGGAAGTTATATGAATGGTGATGATCAAGACGACTTTGATAAGAAGGATGGAAGCCATGAAAGATTATCTGATGTCATAGAAAGAAGTTAATCTCCCTAAGTTAAGAGGGAGCTTCGACGATAGTAAGAGTGTATCTCCCAAGTTGAGAGGGAAGGCATATTATAGTCGTGATAAATACCTTGAAGAATAAATTGGAGAATGTATATTGTGGTACTGCTAAAAGAAGGAAAGCAGGATTCATTTGTAGAAAATGTTGTTGCATGAGAAGTAGGAAAGGAAGTTATATGATTAAGGAAACTTATGTCAAGTTTTGTTTGGAAGCCTCTAAGTCCTACTGTAATAAATTGTGAAGCAGCATCAAGATGATTGAAACAACCTGAAGGTTTGTGTTTACTTATGTTATTTGAAAATTTGTTACTGATTGGGGTTGTGATTGTTCAGGTAAATCTCTCGAAGTTTTGGAAGCATGCTCGATTTTACCGATCTGTTTGATTGGGAGAGGTTTGATGCATTGAGGCATTGTGTGTGTAAAATGCATGGGAGGACATCTAGTCAGCATATGTGTTGATGTCTAGTTCCCGAAGTAGTAAGGAGGGTGGCGTTGGTGATAGAGATCTGACCTTGCATTACGCACCTAGTTCCCTGGGTTGATGGTTAGCAAGTAAGCCTAATGGTACCTAGAGAAGCTGAAAGATTTAGTCCATCTTAGTCCCACCCGGATAGATTGCCTTGGTCAGGAATCTAGTCCATGGCACTGTGAGTGCCTAAACTCTTCATGGTTCATGTGTTTTGAAATCTTCCACGTACTTGTATATATATATATGAATACCTCCCTAGTTAAGAGGGAGTGTTGAAGAATGTAACTAGGTTTGGTCTTCATAATTGTACTTGAGTCATAATGTATTTATCAAAATAAAGAAAAAGAATTTTTTATTATTATTGTTACAACTTATTAAAGCATGGATTTCATGCTTGGGTCATCATGTTTTAGGTCAAAGTCCCCATTGAGGACTTCTAGGTTTTGTCTTGAGTCATTAGAGTTATTGTCCATTTAAAGAGACCCTTCTTGGGCTTTTGAATCATGTAAAAAGAATTAACATTGAGCAAAATAAGTCATTTGTCACCTCCACACCAAGTCGGCCCTTACCAGATAAAGTCGGCCTACATGAGGGTAATTCGAACACTAGAAAAGGGTATATATAGAAGAGCAGTTCTATTCATTTGGAGCATATCTCACACAAATTCGATATCCAAGAGGAGGCAGAAAAGTGCGAAGTTGCAGAGGAAGGAGGAGATTTGCTGGAATAGGAAGATCAAAGTTTATGGTTTTGTCTCTCTCACACATGTGGATTTACTAGGCTATTTACTAGGTCGAAATTATGTTGCTGGGAAGGTCGAAGTTCTGGATTTCCTGGGTCGAAATTCTGCTACTGGGAAGGTCAAAGTTCTAGATTTGTTGGGTCAAAGTTTTGCTGCTAGGAAGGTCGAAGTTGTGCTACTAGGTCGAAGTTTTGTTGTTGGGGAAGTCGAAAATTTGTTGCTACTAGATCGAAGTGCTAGGTCGAAGTTGTTGCTGGAAGACTATCATTTGCAGAAGAAAGGAAGGGTTGACTCGGTGATTGGAGGAAGTTTGTGTGTAGGTCAGGAGTCTTGGATCTATTAAAGGAAGAGTTGTTGATTGGGTTTTCCCCTAGATAGGGGTTTTGCCCTAGTTGTCTGCCTAGATCTGGTGCCTTTCATTATCATATTATGGTTATTGGTAATTGCTTGATGAACTAAGATAAAAGAGCACAAGAAAGTTAATAAGAACATAAGAATATCACAAGTAATTATCAACATAAAGAAAATATTTATGCCTTTCTGATTTTCCAACATTGTGTAAGTTTAATATTATCTCGTTACATTTTGCATGTTATTCTTTGAAATTAGGGTTTATCTCGTGCCATATTAAAAAGTGCAATATCTTTCATTAACTCTTGTTTCTATGTGATTATGCAAAATTTGTCATTCAAGAATCCATTAAAGAAACTTGTTGTCATGCATCTTTTGACCTTAAATCTCCTATGAAAGAAGTTGCTAGGGTTTCTAAGAGAAGCAAATTAGGATTCCACCCTCTCTATCCAAGTCCTTCCATCATTGACCTAGCCCTAATTGACTCCATTGCCCAATTGGATAGAAGCACTAGTCTAGTTGTGGAATCACCTTTAAAATTTCTCTCTTTTCTTTATTCCTTGGTAACTAGGGTTAGGTTTGGTCTAAATTTGCATTTAATATCATTTTTGTTCATACATGTTATTGTCATTTAGGTGTGCATTGAATTTATTAATATTTGGAAATAAAAATCTAGCATTTATTGCATGTTTTTACCCCAAATTTAGGTCTGACGTCTAGGGTTTATATGTTGTTTTATGCATTTTTAGCCATTAAAAACCTAAAGTTGACCTATCCCTTGCTTGCCTCTTTAATAGCCTTCAATCCTTTGTTGATCTCATCATTTAGAGGCTATTTCTTGGTTGTTATATTGCTTTGCATGTTGTAAATTGACATGTCATAAAAACCCTAGCTTGTAAAAGTTTTTCTTCAATTTGTTGGGGTTGGTGGAAAGTGTACTTGAACATTTGTAGCTCTTATCTTGGCCTCTAAGGCTTTATTGGTACCTTCTCCCATAACCATTAGACTCTTATCACCCTTGAACCTTCCTTTACTGAAGATAGTTTTGGGTGATTTATCTGCAAGCTCTTTAGCAAGCCATTTGGCTTGGAACCCTAGTCATCTAACCTCTAAGCGTTCCCAGGGAAGCCTCCATTGTGGGGTTAACATTCAACCACAAAACAGCAGGAGAAAGGCTGGGGTGACCATGGTGGCTGATCTCTTTGTTGCCATAGGACCTAGATTGTCTAGTGAGACTTTGCACTAGGCCTGCTAGATTTTGCGGTAATAGACCACAACCACCCAGTTGAAATTTGACCTTTTGAGGGCTCATAATCACTTACTACTTCAATTACAATATCAGATTTTAAAGCGCACATACAAGACATTGAACACAAGAGAAGGAAAAGCCTGCATACAAATCATTGAATTTATATTGATCAACAACAGGTACTTATAATACAAAATTTGTTTCAAAATTGGTTGCTAAAGATAAGGATAGATATTCAAACAAAAATAGATCTAACTGAAAATTCTCTATCTTATTTTCAGATTGTGCTTAGCCTCTCTTGCATAAGCATGCTACCAATTTTAAAATGCTTTTCTTATTTTGGCAAATAAGGCAACCATCTCAGATGAACGCTACTTATTCTAACCGAAATAATGTCTTAAGACTTCAGTTATAAACATTCATGCAGCTATGGGTGCAACTTCATCCCTAAAAGATTATATTTCGGACCAAATTTTCTGAAAAAGTGATTCTTGAGGAATTCTTAAAGATAATTATTTACCACAGAATCTTCTTAGCAATTTTCCCGTAGGTACACGAGCACTCTGTGTACCAGTGTTGTGAAAATCGCGATTAAATCGCGATTTTTTCAGCGTGCCGATCAAATCGCGATTTTTATACGAAAAAAATCGCCTACTTTTTTTTGCCGATTTTTACTGAAAAAAAATCGCGCTTTTTTCAAAAAATCGCGATTTTTACTGAAAAAATCGTGCGGGGTCGGGACAGCATGATTTTATAAACTTTTTTTTTTGGTTTTTCAGTTGCTCATTTGGACAGTGGCACGTGCGGAGAGATCGAGTCTGGGCCCTAGTATGGATATGCTATTCATGGTAATGTTAAAGGTAATGTTAAATTCTTAAAGTAAAAGTGACATTCTCCTTAATCTACATTTTCATCCTTTTACTTAAATTTTTAACATTACCATGAAATGACTCAGGATGTTTGAGAGTGGTTCCAGCCTCATTGGATTTCATATGGAGAAAGTAGAATTTTAGATTTCATTTAAAATCCAGCAGACTTATCACTTTTTCAGGATTTCAGGATTGGGAGATTGTAATGTTTCCAGGTGACACCACCTGCCCGGGCTACCCCTGCCACCAGTAGAGGACATGGTCTACCTCCTATAGCTCCTACTTCTAGTTCTTCAGCTTCTAGAGCGCATCAGATTCCACTGCCATCTCCACCAGCACACGCACCAGCGTCTACATCTAGAGGGAAAGGGAAAGTTGTGGCATTTTCTCGCAAGAGGGGCAGAGGAAATCAATAGGATTAGACTTTCATTTTATTGTATATGACATTATGACACGATGAGATACATTATCATATTTTTTGTTGATATTTTGAGGCTGAGTTGGGACTCAGAAGTCAGGACTTACTATTCAGGACATGATTCAATGTTATGTGTGATTTTAGCGGCTCAGAAATGATATTAACATCTTATATATTGAGTTTTTTTATCAATATTTAGGTGTCAATGTATTATTTATGTTCTAGATGGTTTAGATATTGAAAAAATTGGAAAAAAATGAAAAAAAATGAATATTTTTGTTCCAAACGCTTTTTCCCGCTTTTTTCCGCTTTTTTCCCGATTTTTCCGATTTTTTCGTTTTTTTCCCCGCGCCGATTAAATCCCGCTCCCGCTTTTAACAACATTGATATGTACTATCTCTCTCTGTGTGCTGAACAATTGGAGAATATATAAGAATAATTGATCAAGGGTTTCCCCACATTAGGGTTTGTCCCTGGCTGGCGCCACATTTTGTGTCCTCTTGTCTTGGCTTGTTTTTTGATGTTTGTTTATGTTCTATCTGCAATTTACTGTCATGCTGATGTGATTGCTAATCTGGAATTGATATTGAGCTAAATGGAAAAATTGAAATAAATTAAGCATAGAACATACCAAAAATTAACAAGCTACAAGTCATCAAACAAATCTCATCACCAGGCAAGTCCACTTGGAGAAGGCAACTTGAAGAACATAAAGATCCCAGGAAGGCAAGCCATCAAGTCTTCAAGGAAAAAGCACATCCATTACATCTCAAAATCTATCAAGAAAGTACATGTCCCCTTCTGAATATACATCAATGTCTTTTTGCAAGGAAAGCAATCAATTGGTAGGTACCAATAACTTTTTTGCATGGAAGAAGAGGACTGATTTACTTGTCAAGGAGAATGAACTCTTAGAACATGTCAAAGGGAATATCGCTATCCCTGCTAAGGAACAAACTCAAGCCTTAGCTAAGTACAATAAGGATGAGACAAGAGCTCAAAGGATTATGATAGAATCAATCAAAGACTCTCTCACTCCTTATGTCTCCAAATTTGAAACATCAAAAGAAATTTATGATAAGCTAGTAGAGCTATTCTCGGTATCCACAACCGGAGAAGTAATATCTCTAAGGAATGAATTGTACAAGATGAAGATAACAAAGGAAGGAATAACTCCCTACTTCATGAAAATCTCTGAAATGAGAGATCAACTTCAAGAGCTTGGGGAAGTCATGTTTGACAGAGAGATGACAATTGTAGTACTCAATGCTCTACTTGAGGATTGGGGCAACTTCACATCAAACATATATGCCAAGAAGGAAGCAACCACACTCAGTGAAATGTGGTCTCTATGCAGAACAAAGGAAACTAGACTTAAAGCAAAGGAAGATGTGGGATCAAAGGAGCAAGCATTTGCTACCATGCCAAGAGAAAGGGAAAATTTGGCAAATTTGGTCCACAAAGAACAAACAATAAAGACATGTCCAAAATCCAATGTTTTGGATGCCAAGAATATGGACACTACAAAAGGAATTGTCCTAAGCTTAAGAAGGACAACAACAACAAAAGAAACAGGGAAGAAGCTCACATGACTCAAGAGATGAAAGAAGAAGAAAAGAAGCAAAGAAGGAGGATTCTCCGAATCTCTACTATGACTAGGTCAAACTCTTTCCTTCAAGTCTTCTTTCAAAGTTTTGAGGATAGGAGCATCTTCTAGAATCTAGAAGCATGAAGTACATAGAGTTCTAGATACTCATGAAGATGTAGCATTTATAATGAGAATAAAAATGCATAGGTAGAAATATCTTCTAGACTTTAGGAGCATGGTAGATATTAGTGTTGCGAAAATTGCGATATTATTGCCCGATTTTTAGGCAATTTTTTTTTTCACAAAAAATCGCGATAACTTGAAAAATCTTGATTTTTCGTAAAAATCACGATTTTTTCGATTTTTTTATGAGGAGGAGGAGGTGACACAACCTACCCAAGCTACCCCTGTCACCAGTACAGGACGTGGTCTACCTCCTGTAGCTCCTAGTTCTTCAGCTTCTAGAGCACAACAGAGTCCACTGCCAACTCCACTGCCATCTACATCTAGAGGGGCAGAGGAAATCAGTAGTATTAGACTTTAGTTATTTGGTTCATTTCATTGTATATGACATTATGACTCATGATATGAGATACATTATTATGTTTTTTGTTGATATTTTGAGGCTGAGTTGGGACTCAGGAGTCAGGACTTACTATTCAGGACATGATTCACTAACACTAGAAATGATATTACACATATTATATATTAGTTCTTTTATCATATTTATGTGTCAATGTATTTATTTTATGTTGTAGATGCTTCAGATATTAAAAAAGTTGAAAAAAGATGAATATTTTTGTATTTTACGATTTTTTCTCGATTTTTACGATTTTTCCCGATTTTTTCCACTCGCCGATAATATCCTGAAAATGATTACTACAACATGGTAGATATAGTTCAAGATATTCATATTGAAGGAGCATACCTAGTATAGGACCTCATCCATGATAAAAGAAGATTGATCATGATTAAGAATCTTAGAAGACCTCCATCATCAAAAGAAAAGAAACATTTGCAAGGCAAGGGCCTTTAAGATCCTATAATGGAATCTTAAAAGAAGGTTCATGAACCAAAGCAGATGTCTCATTGGGTATTCCATTCATGGGATTCAAGAAAAGGATGATATGCAAGCAAGCTAAGATGAAGCAAGAAGGGCCACACCAAGGACAACCAAATGAAGCTAAGATGATCAAAGGAGAATCGAGATGAGGTATGTATACATCAAATTTTAGTCATGTTATCATTTGTATATTATTGAGTCATGGGAATGGTTCTATAACATGATCAAATATGAAAGAATCTCTTTCACCAAGGACATGCTCGAAGGCATGTCTGCTATGAAGGTCAACAAAAGAATATCCTCACATAAGGAGTATAAGATTGTTGACTACGAAGCAAGAAGAAACGCTGATTGGTCCAAGAAGCAAGCAATAAAGAAATGCTCTCACAAGAAGCATAAGATGGTTGACCTATCTATCTAAGAAGAAGAAAATGAAGAAAGAGACCAAGCATGTGAAGAACACCATGATCACCAAGAATCACTATCTGACAAGATACTTTGAAGATATCTCCCGAAAGAAGGCAGGACAACTCTGATAAAGGAAGGACGGACCCTTGACACCTATGAAGGCCTTGGAGATATAAAAGATGCAGATAACTGATTCTACTCTACAAAAATGTTGTGATGAAGAAGCCATCCAATAAAAGAAAGAGCAATGTTGAAGCAATATCAGGATGAAGTCATGATGGGCTATTAGGTCGAGGCATGTAAACAAGCAAATACAATGAAGCATCCACGAGAAGAGTATTCTGAAGCATGGACAAATGACAATGGAGTAACCAAATGACAAGAAAACCTGATGTACGGTAAGAAAGACACTTTCCACGAAGGAAGCAATGACATGACAAACCAAGAAGGAAAGTGATCAATGGATGGTGCCCTACCTAGAAGAAGTTCGAACAAAGACTTCATGACATCAAAGAAAGGAAGGAGATCAAGCAACTGAAGGACCTGTTGACCCTGCCGCCCGCACCTACCTACACAGTTAGCGAGAAAAGCCTTCAACCCCACAAGGTGTGGTTGGTGGCAGGGAACTCAGAGAAGGCGCTGTCACACTGCTCCCAACTCTCTCCGTTTTAGCTATCTCCTAGGCTAGCTAAGGGGGGTGGTCCCTAAATGGAAAGTTAAGCCTAAAGCTAAGATGAAAAGTTCTAGGAGGACTATTTAAGTTAAATAAGATTGTCAATCTGAGATCTAAAATCAAAACGAAATATAAACAATAGCCATTAACCATACAATGAACATGTACCACACAAATGACCAGTGCCTTATGACGTTGTTATTTCGGAAATGAAAATATTTTTTGTTTGTACTTCTTTTTATGCTCAAAATGGAAACGAATACTTTTAAATGAAAAGGGAAAATTTGCTTTGACTTTTCAAAATAGAAACGAAGCTAAGAGATCAGGGTACTTCCCTCTTGCGTAAATCCCCTTTTTTTGGTGTCTGAAGAGCTTGATGGCTTGAACAGCATGTGGGATCCTTGGTATCCTGGGAGGTGACTATTCCCGTCGAAGAAGTCCTCGCCCTCCAACAGAGCTGGCAAACCTGTCGCTTGAGAACACAAAAAACACTTGCAAACGAATTGTTAGTGCAAAAAGGAACTTGGCATATAGAGACCAAGTTGAGCTTGTCATTCAACCGAAAATGGACAAGCTACAACAAGTGTGCAAGATATACCAAGCCCAGAAGAGATCTGAGATAGCTGCAGATCTCTTCTCCCTAGACAATAGTGCCTTCAGGCAAAATGAAAAACAACTAGAAAGCAAAATGAAAATCACATGAACATTAAACAACACAAGTATACCTCATATACCAAGGCATGCACCACATGAGAAGCTGCTAACCCCAAAGACTTTTATTATTAATAAGAATGCTGAATACACAATCCGGCAGAGTCTCCGCCAGCCCAATAGCTCGTTCTATGATATCACAATAAGAACCCAAGGCTCATATAAATAGGAAAATGGGAGACAATCCCAAGGCAAATTCTAATGACAAATGGCAATCAGGTGAAGATCCCAATGAGAAAATGAAATGACAAGTGGCTGCTATGTGTTTGCTGGCTGTCCATGAACTACTGATTGACTTGAAGATAACTGCTGATATATGCCTGTTGCTGCCCACGTGGAAGCTGTGGATGAACATGTGTATGAACTGCTGTTTAGAGTGGCTGTTAATTGCCACTTTTAACTGTTGTTGACTGCCCACCGATTGGCTTGCTGTTAAACGTTGGAATGTTGTCCACGTACTTGTAAACATGCCTTAGTTAACTGCTGTTTTAACATATGTGGACTGCTGTGTATGTGCACATGCTGCCCAAGTTAACCTGAGTTGCAAAACCACGTGGAAACTGCTGAGCGTAATTGCTAACTGCTGTCCAGAAATCTGCGTATAAATACTGCCTATATAACTGCTGTGACAACTGCTGAAATGTCCACGTAATGCTGCCAGCGTACGGACTGTTTTGCTGATAATTTCCTGTACGGACTGCCCACGTAGATGGGCTGTTGACCCATGTATATTCCTTGACTTTTGGCTTCTTTTAAACTGCGTTAACCTTTTTTCTGCCCAACGTATTTGCTGACTGTGTAATTTCTGAGTGGGCTGCCACATTATTGCTGTCACGTGTTGCTGAGTTTGAGAAGCATACGTACGGATTTCTCTTTTGGCATGAAGTAATTACAAATTCCATATGGCTGAGTGTGGGTCCCTTTGCCACTTACTAATGTTTTCAACTTTATAATATTTTCAACCTTGATTTAAATAAATCAAAATTTCATTGCCTTATGAATTTCCACGTGGGCCTCCTTTGACTTTGACTTTTGATTTGACTTTCTTTGACTTGAGTTGACTTTATGAAACTTTGACTTGATGTGGGCCCCACATTGCTTTGCCACGTCACCTTTGATCATCTGCTTAATCTCCATGTCAAAATTTGACTTATTTT
>APFE031424609.1:1762-22182 GCA_000404065.3 Pinus taeda | reverse complement strand
CTTTTTTTTAAATAATAATAATAATAATGTTTTTTAAATTAATTAATTAAACTTTAGTTCTTATATTATATAGTTTTTAAATGACCATATAAATCGATTTTTTTAAATGAACAGATGTCACATGTCTGCTCGGGTCAAGTCTATTGACCTTGACCGTGACTCCGTGTATCTTTCGCGCGTTAATACCATGGCTCCTCCTGGCTCCTGCTATGTCCGATCGTGGTCTCGTAGCTCCCGTTTACCTGCGAACAGCAAGTGTAATGTCTTCCACGGTGACAGTTGCTCTATGTTTAACTCGCAAATGTCGCTTTGTTGTTTTCTACGCTGATTTACACACGTAGACAAATGCAGATAGCGGATCTTTCAACGGTAGCACGGTTGTTCCCAAACTGCACTCGTCATGACTGCTCCTCCATGGCACATTGTTCCTCCACACTACTGAGCACAGGGAACCGCACGGATGTTCGTAGAGCAGCGGCCTTGCCGCCACAGAGCACAACGCATGACTGTTCCAACAATGCTTACAGTAGCAAAACCGCAGAGCAGGCCGAGGATGGGAGGCTCGTAGGGCCTGACGGCCAACAGGACGTCGTGGGTGTCACCAGTCTAATGTTGGCTCTGATACCATTGTTAGAAATATTTATTTCTAATTTGCTATTTAACTATAAAAATACACCAGATGGGTTTTAAACGTAACGTATATATTAATTGATCAAATTCGAATGATGATAACAAGGCTGAGGCGGTGCTCCTTGGGGACTAATGTCTCTTCATTTAGCTAATTATTTGTTAATTAATTGATTATAATTAATAATTTAATTATTTAAATAAAATTTTTATATTTTTAATTAATTGTTATGAATTTAAGTTCATAACAGAAACCCAAAGGTCGTCCAAGCACTAAAAGAAAATCTACATATTGCAAGAAATCGTATGAAGTAGCAGGCTAACCGAAACAGAACAGAGAGAGAATTTGAAGTTGGAGAATGGGTATTTGTCAAACTTCAGCCTTACAAGCAATTATCCTTAAAATAGAAGGGAAAAAACAAATTGGCACCAAAAGTCTATGTACCATACCATATTCACAAAAAGATCAGCCAAGTAGCATACAACTTAAGCCAACCTGATAAAAGTCGTGTTCGCAATGTTTTCCATGTACCAAACCCTGTGTCTTGATGTTCATTCACTGTCTTCTATGGTTTATGATCTCATAAATTAAATTTTAAATCTGCAAAATTTAACACGAGGTAACCCTATTGTGGTTAAAAGCCAAATTTGTAACTTAGGTCGAGTTCTGTGGTAGTTCATGCAAGTTACGTATAGCATCATATCTCTGTTGAGACATTAATTAGTAGTGGAAATTGTGTTATCTTGAGTCACCTTATCACTATGAATGATGCATGGAATGACAAAAATGAATGAAGGTTTGAAGTTTATTATGATGTGTACAATCTGAGCCATCAATTTGTGGTTCTTTGTGGAAACATGCGAGTTTTGTGAGTTTTGTGGCATCATCATCTCTATAATTCATGCGAGACTTATATGTGGCACTATTTTTTTGTCATGCGAGTGTCTTTGTGGCACTGTTCTCCTATGGTATGTGAGCTTCTTTGGTGTGCGATGACATCCATCTTCTGTGGAAATTTGCAAACCTAAGGCACCAACTCTCTATGGCATTTATACTTTGTCATGTGAGCATCTTTGTGGTGTCATGCGAGCCTCTATGTGGCATGGTATGCAAGCCTCTCTATGGCATGGTATGCGAGCTTCTCTAAGGTACATTGCACTGTGGAAATTTGCAAACCTAAGGAAATATGAGCCTAATTGAGGCAATCCAAATTCTCATCAAATCCTATGTGGCATCCTAGTTACAATGATACTATCTTACAAAGGCTAGTAAGAATATCTGTATTGATATAATGACAACATGATCCAAGCTCTGTGATCTGAGTTGATTACGATCTGAACTCTGTGATGATCCGAATTCAGTATGATGATCCAAGTTTTTGTTAAGCATGATGATGATGAGTTGCATCCATGACATCTGGAAGATGACTAAGGCCTAGTATGAGTCTTAAGTGTGGAAGAAACAGTCTGAGTTGCAGGGAGTAGAAATCAAGTCCAAGGTTTGTATATTTCTATGGAAAGAGATTTCTTTATCCCTATGAAAGGTGTCACATCCATGGAGGATTCAGAATCTTGGTGTGTCTATGAACCAAGTGACTTATGTACATAAAAGAAGGACAAATCACTCTCAAAAAGAACAAAACTAATTAATGAGGAGGCAATGAAGCCAATGATCCAACACCATATCACCTGGAAAGCCCATCATATATTTTAGAAGCCATACTCCTTTGTAAGTCTCATGATCAGGATTATTGTAATGATTATTGAAGTTTCACTAATGATCTTCCTTTGAGTTTTGTTCAAACCCCCTTTAGAGCAATCAAATAGTGATGAGTAGCTCAGTGTCCAAATGGAAGGTATGTATCTATCCATTGTATTTTTGGATCCTATGTTGGCAACATTCCTATTGAAGTAAAAGACTTTTACCCAGAGGCTATTATGTCATGAGACTTGTATCGAGAGATTTGTATGTGTTGAAAGTCTAAGTTGTGCTATGATCCTTGAATCAGGTTGCATGTTGTCAATTAAAGAAAGGTTGAATTCCTCTTCGAGTACTTGAATATCAAAGAAAGAGTCATAAATGACTAAATATATTATGATTTGAAGGACTTATATAGATAAGAATAATAACGTTTATTGGACTATGAAGGGGAAAATATTGGGTGTAAAGTGATCAAGGATCACTGCAAATTTTTGAAAATCTAGCAAGAAGGTTTGAATAAGAAAGCCCTAGGGTTTTCAGACCAAACCCTAGGACTGATAGCGAGAATGATGAAGTTGGGAAAAGAATGCAAGAATGAGTTTGTAAAACCCTAAACTAAGCTTGAAGAAATTTTAGGGTTTAGAATCAAAACCCTTGCTATACAATTGTTAACCCTATCTAGACAAAAAGGGCTGGAGAATAAAGCCTTAGGCTTATGGATTGATCGCTTCCATTTAAAAGAAGAACAAAACCCTAGCTCCTAGAAGATTTGGCATCTCAATGATGAGGTTGATTTGCAGGTCGAATGCAAAGAGGCTAAAGATTAAGAGGGAGCTGAAATGTTGTCAAGAAGAAAAGTACCTTGTATTTCTTTTATATTCAAATTGGTACTGATGATATGGACTCCTTGATAATGATGTGAACGAGGACAACCCTTTGATGATGATGATATGGACTCCTTGATGATGTGGACTCCTTGATAATGATGTGGATGAGGTCAACTCCTTGATGATGTGGACGAGGTTGACTGAATCTAAGAAGGCTAAGATCAAAAGTGAGCTGACACATTCTCAAGAGATAAGTACCTTCTTGTTTATTGTTTCATTATGAGTTTCTTGTCTTTGTATATCTTGCATGGTTGTATTTGTTCTTCCACCACCTCCTAGTGAGGATTGCAGGTACATAATGAAGACTGCTAAGGTGTGGAAATCGTTGGAAATGGATGGAAGAACAATGTGACGAGAAGACTCATGATTGGATGAGCTTTGGACTTAGAAGTAGCAAACAAGATCAGCCTAATTGAAGCATGTTTTGATATATGATGAAAAGAAGTCAGTTGTGACTTTCAAGATGAAGATGATTAGATGTCTTGAAGAATGCTAATCCAAATCTGATGAGGATAAGCCTGCATTTTTTTTTGCTATGTATTGATGATATGTTCCTGACAAGAACTAAGGAATTTTGTGTCTAGTGTAAGAGGGAGTTATTCTCGTAAAGGCATGAACCTGGTGAAATCCTTGTTGTGATTTGGCATAACGGACAATGAGTCCTTGGGCATCTCCATGATGAAAATTTGAAGAAGTTGCACGACTATGCTGCTAACTCGATGAGTCTTTTTATTTTGCTCGTTGACCCACCTAACTGTTGACTCTATTTGGGTGTTATGTTGGTCTGAATGACACAAATGTTTCAATTGCATTTAGCACTATTGATGTTGATTTATGAAGAAGGCTTCGGAAGTTGTTTGTTGATCTATTTGATCTTGTGCCAGAATCGATCATGGTATACATGTTTGTTGATGAGAGGGTTGTTGATGTTTTCTTCTGTGAGAAGCCACAGCTAAAGCTGAATGTATACCTGGTTGTTCAGCCTATTGTTGTTGTAACTGAAATGTTTGACCAAGTGTTGAAATCCAACATGGCTACTTTTATGTTATTGAGCAAGGCCTGGAATGGTTGAGAATTACTCTTGGAGAGGGAGCATTGATTATATAGCATCTTGAATCTTCCTTAGGTTGCGATTGTGAGACCTATGGATTGGTCGGGAAGATTTTCACTCCCTTAGGTCAATTAACTGTGAGGCCAATGAGTCTGGTCGGGGAGCTTGGTTTTGAGGCATAAAATGATCCCTTAGGTCATGATGACTGTGAGACCACTTTCGTTGGGGCCACTGATTTTGTGATCTCTCCCTTAGGCAATTGTTGTGAGACCTATGGATTGGTCCGGGAGATTGATCTCGAGTTCTCACCCTTAGGTTGTGTACCGTGACACTATATAGTCGGGGATTGAGATGGGGATTCCTCCCTTAGCTTGTGGACCGAGAGACCTTGCTTGTGGTCGAGGTGATGTACCTATGCATATGCTTGGTTTTGCCTCATTGACTGATCCCATTGGTCAATAGGGCACTAACCTAGAAGCCATAGGGTTTTGGTTTTTGTGATGTGTTGGATGTTATGTATCTTTCCTTATTATGAGAATAATGATCTCTCCCTTAGGCTATGGACCAAGAGACCTATGGATTGGTCGGGGAGATTGATCTTGACAGAAAGAGAGATTTGTACTTGTGATCTCTCCCTTATGCTATGGGCTGAGAGACTTATGGATTGGTCAGGGAGATTGATCTTGAGAGAGAATGAAAAGTACCTCCCTGGCTAAGAGGGAGTGTTGGAAATATGATAGCCATGGTCGGTATTTTCAACATGAAGAAATTGAAGATTTTGAATTTTGATATATGCCTCCTAAATTACTCAAGTCGGCCTTCTTTTGTTCAAGTTGGTTCGGCCCCTAAGAGGCACCCATTCGACCCCCTTTGAAGACTATTTAAGGAGACCTCATCTCCTCATTTGTACATCAAGTTGTGTCTTGACTATCTCTGATCCAGCGAAGTTAGAAGCAGGAGGGGGCTGAAACTCAGATGGAGGGATTGGAACTTCATCTTGTTCTTGGTTTGGCTATTATCTTGAAGTTGCTATTTCTGATGTATTAATGAATTCTGAAATCTCTCTCTTATAAGGAAAGATTTATGGGTTTTCCCCTTGTGGGTTTTGCCCTGGCCTCAAGCCTAATTTCTGTGTCTTTTTTTTCATTGTCTCATGGTTACTTTCTACTGCTCATTCATATTATTGGTTGAAATTTTATTCTATATAACCGCTTGATAATGCTATGTGGAATCAATGCCAATTAAATCATTAGTAGTAGTTATCATGTTGAAGAAAATTTATTCTAGCTTGTGCCCTAGAAATCTCAACAAAAATATCAATCAACACGCACTACATCTACTTAACATTGAACAATATTATGTTGCTTATATAAATTGGCACCATAAGAAAATAAAGTTCTACTAGAAAAATTCACAAATACTCAAACCTGCGTTGCTATTCCAGCATGGTCCATTCCAGGCACCCAAAGAGCATTGTAACCACTCATTCTACGCCACCTGATGATGGCATCCTACATCCAAAAAGAAAAATGTTACAACGAAACATTGCAAAGAAAAAGATAACTGTATTCAAAGTGGAAAGAGGGAATTGTTACAAGAAGGCCAATATAAAAACAAAGGAATTACAGCACTACAGTCTACCTCAATAGAAGAGGTAAGACCATGCCCAATGTGTAGCGCTCCTGTAACATTTGGTGGAGGCAAAACCTGATATAAACAAAAATCTAAATTTTAATGATGAAACAAAGAGCTATTAATATTTTAAATCTGATAAAGTCTAAATATCATTTTTAAGACTAAATATGTGGAAAATTGATTAGCAAAAAAATATTTCTTCTCTTTCCTATGCCATTGACATAATTCTATGATCTAAAAATATGAAAAGGTTTACGTCATAATTATGATCAAATGGCATAGGAACCACATTTAGATGGTGGATATGAGAAAGGTTAGATGCAAGTTAGCTAGAACAAACTGACAGTGCTAATAAAAATGGTCAGACGTCAACCAATCCAATTGCAGTGTTAATTAAATTGCATGTCCACCAGAAGGCCATCGGAAGGTGTTGTAACTTGTAACTACTATAAATAAACTATCATCTATCTCGTTGCATCATTATTTCCATCATCTGATAGTACATATATGACCATTTATTACTGAATGATTAGGATTTTGAAGTTAAAGAAGGCAAAGGAATTGATTGTGACCACAAAAATGTTTTTTCGGACTAATTCTTAGCATATATAGTGAATTTAATGGTCATGTTTGGCCATGTGGAGGTAACAACATCCTCTTTTGCTGCCACAAACATCATTAATGATAAAATTCTGCATTATAAAACATGGTACAATATAACAGGAATAGATTGCAACCTTCAAATTTGGCACTTTGTGCTACAGTTTGCAATCATGGAGGGGTTATTTAAAACAAAGGGTACATTTCTAAATTTCTATGCATGTTAACTTTATTGTTTCCTGAATTTTAGGCCCGTAAGATCACTTTGTCCCATGATCTAAAGCATGGTCAACGCATTGCTATTTTTTATACATTTTCGCGTACTTGTGATTATGGTGATCATAGATGAGGTGGCTTGGATTATTGCATGCATATTATTGTCAACCTGATTCATTAGAAATTATGCAAGGTGATCATAAACGTTTTACATTGGACAGTATCATAGACATAGTATGTCTTAGAGGGGAATCCATGCTGGTCGGGGACATTAGCTAGTGGAAATAGTAGCTACATTGTTATAGGACAGTGATTAATAATGAGAAAAATAAGTGGCAAAAAAGTATCAACATAAAAACAGCATATGAGAAGAATTTAATCACCAAAGGAATCTCATACTTTGCAGGGAGAAGCAACCAAAGGAAACAGCTCTGTAGATATTGAACAGTCCAAATAGGACTTCCAAAAATTACAGCATTATTTCGTAATGCTGTAATTAGTGATAAAGAAATCAAGGAGTCCATATTTGAAGACAATGGCAAGTTGACAACATACAAAAAAAATGGTGTGGCTCATAATGCTGCTAATGCAAACAAATTTATAACAAGCAAATCAGTGGCATCTCAAAATGACTATATATTACTTGTATATCAAAAGAGATATATATATATATAATGCTGCTAATACGAACAAATTTATAACAGGAAAATCAGTGGCATCTCAAAATGACTATATAGCACCTGTATACCAAAAAATGTATATATACATACAATGCTGCTAATACAAACAAATTTATAACAAGCAAAAGTAAAACAGTGGCATCTCAAAACTACTATACATCATCTGTATATCAAAAGAAAGAAATTATAGATAGATCAAGACTGAACGAAGTGCAACATCATAATGTGTGTGTCTGTATGTCTGTCTGTCTTTTTATTCAGGGAAAAGCTTATATTCTGTCCCTGGGAAAACATGCCATCGAATATTGCGCCATATATAGCATTTGTGAAAATATGAAAACGGAGAGGTTCTGAACAGAACCTACTCTCAATGTTCCACCAAATTTCACACAGGAATAGGGAAAGATGTCTGAGAGGTGTGTAGAAACACCCCCAAAATTTTAGATGATTATTATTAATATTACCCAATTTTAAGGTCACGGCCAAGCCAGACACCAAATTGGTGTATGAGACCCCCTTGTTTGTGGGATAAAGGACCCACCTTCGTGCAGCGATTTGACCGCTGAGTCAACTTTACCGGGTAGATTGAGGTTCCCAACATAGGGGACCACATCCAAAATCCTAATAAAATTTAACTTTAAATATCTGAAATAGAATGACATTTATAATTTCAAAATTCAGGGGGAGCAGCCAGGCATCCCCATTTTCCAAAGGGAACATCTTGGTGACTCCTTTTTCATGGAGAGTTCATGGGCGTTCCCCAGAAAGGAGAAACACTTCTACTTTTGATATAACCCTTTGTGTGTGTGTAATGTTGGGTTTTGCTCATGACAGCTAATTTATGCCGCCCATAATTTTGTTTAGACTGCATCTAAAATAATTTTTCATAGAGTTTAAAGGAAGCATTTTATTCCAGTGTTCCACAGGGATAAGTCCCCAAGGTGGGGTGCACGTACCTCATGCTTCCGACACACCTACGACGGACGGACACGTGGGGAAACATTTTCCCATGTCCCCCTTTTGGGAAAACAAGAGGAGACACAAGGGAAACATTCCCACAGTGTGGGGGACGCATTTCCAAAAAAGGGGTGCTTCTAGGCACCCCCCCTCAAAAGGGGACACCAGAAGCACCCCTTTTGAGGAAGGACATGTGTCTAATAACCCTTAAAATTTTAAAAATATCAAAACCTAAACTAATTCGCAATTCCTAGCTCATTTGACTTACCAAGCTTACCTCTGCTCGGCTTAACCCATGGAACTATCTAACTTACCAATTAATTGTTACCTCTCCTCCCCCCGTAAATGCTCCTTCAATGCTCGTTGTCCATTTTTAATTTTCAATTTCAACTTTTGAGTCTTGAATCTAGATATCCATGACCTCAGACTCATTCTTTGACTCGTCACTTTTTACTATTAGAGTTTGAGTTATATCAATTTACTATTCCAGTGTTCAGATTTCAGTGTCTACTATAGTCTATTTTGCTTAGTATTAATTAGATTCTAGAATGATGAATTTAAATTTTAAATCAAATTAGAATCTAGAATGATGAAAGATGAATTTAATTTTTAAAACAAAGTAGATTCTAGAATGACGAATGATGAATATGGATCAATGCATTTCATTATTGAATCTTGTAGTGTATGGGTGAATGATGAGTATTAATGATGTATGTACCAGTATGAATGATGAATATGGATCAGAATATTTCATTATTTAATTCAATTATTCATGGATCAATGTATTTATTCTTTCATTATTGAATATGAATTTGAATTTTGTGTGTGTGTGTGTGTGTCAATTGGAATTATCACGGGTGGTGGGCAAAATAGTTGTTATCTCCCCCACCCAAGTTCAATTCCCTGTGATTGACTTGGGTTAGCAATATTATCTAATTCCACTGCTGCAGTTTTTCAAATGGATCTATTTTAGGAGGGGGTTGGAGGGCTAGGCACCATAGGGGGCACCTTGGTGTCCACCATGGGTTGGGAGACATCATTACATCCCCATTTTGCAAGCAATTCTGCCATTTCATCCCCTGAAATCACATGGGATGTACATAACATGTCCCAATATCTCAACAGTACCCAATATGCAGGAAATGCAAGGGCCGCATCCTTGTGGATCAACTCATCATATAGCTTTTGCTACAAGCATACAAATATCCACTATATAAACAGCATTGGACTTGATTGCCACACAATCATAGAAATCAAGAATATATCAATCCAGACTAAATGTATTGTAGGAAAGAAATTCATAACACCCAAGCATAATAGCAGAACTAGGCTAGTAATACCAAGTCACGTAGGTTGTACCTAACTTGGTCCTAAAACAAGGTCAAAACAGTTTGACCTGGCAAAACTCATTGCCAACAACTGTAAATCGACAACTATGAGTTGGAATCACAAGTATCACAAAGTTACTAACATGTCTTTCAAAATCAGTGAATATTTTGGTATAAAATGTTAATTTGGCAGCTCAGTGACAAATTCCAATCATTGGAATAGACTCCTCTTTCCAAGAGGACCAAAATTGACCTTTGAAGCATTGGATTCGGATAAGGGAAAGTGTATTTTTGAAGTGAAGCCCACAATGTCACTTTTGATCAACTCAACCTAGAGGCTAATTAATCCCTCCTCCGACACCTGTAAATCAATGTTTTAAAACTTCGACTCGGTATCGACTCGGCCGGCTCGATTTCAATGACTCGGACGTTGTAAAAAATACATTAAATATTTATTTTTTATAAAAACACATAATTTTAAAGATTTCCATTCATGTTTCCAAACACACAGCATTAGAATATAGAAAGAAGACAACAAATGATCAAAGTAAGCTCATGAATATATCCATTATATCAAAATGGCACCTAGTGCACTGTCCAATACATACACGATGATGATATAGAAATCAAAACAAAAACACATAACCAAGGAGGCTATAAATGGCCTCTACAACAAAAGTCTGTAACCAGTACTATTGGCTACTGCTAGAGTTGCCAACATCATCTGGCTCAGTGTTACTTGGGAGCGGCAGCGAAAGCGGGGAGCTAGAGCGAAAACGGGCGCGGGAGCGACATTTTCAGAAGCTCCCAGTTTGGGAGCAAATCCCGGAGGAGTTCAACAACCAATGTCACTAACATCAAGGTACATAGAGGGATTGGTGCTCTTGATTAAATACGAGTTCCATACCCTAATACATGACAAAATTCAATAAAAACATTGCAATCCCCCAATCCTGAAATCTTGAAAAACTGATAAGTCTGCTGGATTTTGAATGAAATCTAAAATTCTACTTTCTCCATATGAAATCCAGTGAGGCCGGAACCACTCTCAAACATCCTGAGTCATTTCATGGTAATGTTAAAAATTTAAGTAAAAGGAATCTTCATTTTCATCCTTTTACTTTTTGAATTTAACATTACCATGAATAGCATATCAATACTAAGAGAGGGGAATGGACCCCAAAGACCAACAAACCAATTAATAAAACCATTTGGAGTCCCCCACACTCAAAAAAAACATAAAAGAAATCAAAAAATTTGCGTTTTTTGGGGTTCACTGGCCGCTTTCCTTGACTCGGCCGGGTTGATATGGACTCAGCCGAGTTAATACTGAGCCATGCAATGACTCGGCCGGCTCGGTATTAACTCGGCTGGCCGAACCAGTTCAACCACCGAGTTGAAATTTTTTTGGCCGAGTCGGTTCCGAGCCGGCCGGGTTTAAAAACACTGCTATAAATACATGTGACCTCCACCTCATTTAGACACTCATCATCACCCACACATCTCTCTCCTCTCCTTATTGGTTCATACAAAATTACAGGATCTCTTCACATGTGTGGACTAGAAGAAGGACGAATTACAGGTGGCCAAAATCTGAAGCTGTTCTGCAACTTTGACCAGCGTTGACTTTGATTTTCTGGGCTGATTTTGGGTTCGATCTTTTGGGATGATTTATGTTTGGGCTGGCCACAGTTTTGGGCACAAAAACCAGGCATTTGGAGCACTTTGACTGCAGCATAATTGCAGACTTGACTGTGGAAGTTTCACTCTTTTGACCGAGTTTGACTGGATATTTTTGGACTGTTTTGGGCTCTGGTTGACCAGCAATTGAGGCCACACTCTTTGATCTTTGACCGAGTTTGATTGGAGGACTTTGACAGCAGATTTGTGCACTGGTTAGAGCACGTTGACTGTTGTTGACTTTTCAGAATTGCAGATTATGACAGTTGACCAAATTTGACTATTGGCTTATGTTTTGGAGTTTGGTTGGTTGTATTGTTGGATAAGTCAATCTTTGACTTTCATTCTTGTTTATGGATTTGGGCTCATTGCAATCTCTGCTGAACATTTGAAGACAATCTAATAGAAGAAGAATTTCAAAGGGTTTTTCCATAGCCTTTGACAAGTCACAAAATCAGTATCTCTTGTTGATGTGTTGATTGTCTCCTATTGTCATTGCATTTACTGTTCTATCTTCAGTTACTATTGTTTATTGGAAGAATTAATTATTGTTGAAAAGAATGCTAATCGAAAAAGTGAATTGGGCTAGCCGCTAAAGTAATTGAAATAGCATAGAGCAGTGTAAAATTTACATAAAATGCATCTAATATTGTCTTTTATCGTCATAATATTGTATACAACTATGTATACAATATCATGAAGAAAAACATCACTTAGGATAGTAATATATTCAATACCAATCACAAATAAACACAGCAAAGATCCAATATTGCAATTTTTTTACATGGATTTTATTTTGACAGCCAATGAGGAGTTAGGAACCAAAGGGGAGGCCTGGGTGTCCATTGTGGGTTGGAAACATCATGATATCCCCATTTTCAAGTAACCGAATGTCATCCTCCAAAAACACATGGGATGTACTCCTAACAATTTCCAGTGTCCTGACAGTGCCCAGTGTGCAGGAACATATAGTTTTTGCTACAAGAGTAAGAACATCCACTATGTAAACAATATTGGACTTGAATGCAACACAACCACAGCGCTCAAAAATATATGTATCCACACTTGACATATTGTTGTAAAGAAATCCATATGGCCAAAGCATAATAGCAGGACTTGTGTCATATAACCTAGACTTGTGGGTTATACCTGACACATTGCTAAAACTAGGTGAAATCAATTTGACCTGGCAAAACCCCATTGCCAACCACTGGGTTGGAACCACAAATATTGCAAGTACCTCATGTCAGTAAGCCTAACTCGACAAACCCAAATAAAAAAACTCATTAGCATCTATATATATGGATAAGGTAAAACTATGTTTGAATTGCTTCTGTTCAATTTTTCCAAACTATCTAAGAACAATAAATGGCCCCGTGCAATTACAAGTACCACAAGTTACTTATGTGTCTTCTAAACTCATTGAATCCAACTCGACAAGGCAAAAACTCATTGGCATCAATATACACGAGAAAGGAACCTCTTTTTGTTCATTTTTCCCAGCTATCTTACAATAATAAATGAGGCCTTGCATGGATGGAATGATGCCCTTTCGCCGTATTTTTGTATTTAGAGGGAAAATCTCTACTATCCATCTAAATTTTGAGTCAAAAATGTGATGCATCCAATTGAAAGTTTGAAGGGAACATATTTGAGCATGCATGGTCTAAGAAATGCAACTGATAGGATCAAACAATTGAATGATTTAGTCTGCATCAACTAAAATCTCCAACTCAGCAAGAAGCGCTTGAGAAGATGGGAATTTTAATCTTAATTGTTTTAAAATTCCTTTTTTTTCCTATTCTCTATTTATTTATTTAAAGCGTTTTTTATTATCTAAAGAGTTAAGCTTTCAATACAAACACTACATGAAGCAACAATAACGCTGAAATTGTCCTGACCAAGGTTGATCCAATATCAGATTGGATTGTTGAGAATAAGAAGCCATAGTTCACGGCTGAGAACTTCAATTTTCTCGACATCGAGGCATAGACATAATGGACTTCCCATTCCTAAGTCTTAACCCAACAATTTTTAGTGTCTTACTTTTGGCACATGTCATGATCCATAATCCATGGTGTTTCACAATACGTGCTATCAAGATATTATCTATTTAAAACAAGTGTACATGGACAATACATATATAATGGGGAAAATATTTGGGTCAAATTGTGTGCTCTTCTACTTCTCTATTTGCTAAGGTTGTTGAGTTATGAGTCATACTATTTGTTAAAATATTGAGCACAAAAGGACAAAATATAGGAATATATGTCTTATTTTGAGGACACCAGAATCAATTGCTGCAATAATGTTGATTCCCTTTTATTTGGTTCATATGTACTTTAAACTATAACCATGACCTAACTGCATTTAGTTAACAATGTCTAATATGATTTTAACAAGCATAATTTTATTACATTGCACTTCCTAGTATTGGACTGTTATACTCCAACACTCCTCTTAACAATACAACATTAATAACCGAAAAAAGGAACTTCTTAAATAGATTCACTCCTCAAATTTGAAATCCTAAAAGTACTCCATCAAGTTGTATTATAACCCTCATTGGGGTTAAAATCCCAAATTCTCTAAATTTCTAAGTTCTTGAACTCTTCAATTTCTTGAAATTCTGGAGTTGTCGAACTTCTCAAACTTCCAAATTGCTTGGAAAACAACCTGTTGACCACTCGTGTCAGCTACCCTATAGCAAAATATATTTTTTCAGACATTTTTCGTCGTCAGAGCAGTCAGACATCCAGAGTTCATCATCATCATTCAGCTTTTTGGTCTTCGATTGTAATCCAAATTCGGCAACCCTGTGGACTGTTATGTAAAAATAATTCTAGTATGTTTATAAAACCATGTAACACATCTAGGTAAGGTTATGATTTTTTCTAGAGAGTTTCACTCTAGGGAGTTTTTTTTCCTCAGCTAATAATTTGTGTTTTCAACTGCAAAAATTAGTTGAGTTTTTCTCCCAAATATACCCCAAAGCTAGAGTGCTGATTAATGGTAAAATCTTAAGTGAGTCCTAGTGTGTAGATTCGATGTAAAAGGTTACTCCAGATCATGTCTAAAGTCTTGCAGAATTTGGTTAAGTCCAAGTCTCTAACTTTAATTATTAAAATTTCCCATTGCTCAGGATTTTAATAATTATCTTGATGTAAAATGTAAAATCTAATGTTTATAGAAGTTGATGGGGGTATGAGGCATAAGAGCTAAGAACCGATAGTGGAACTTTTTGAAGACTTATCATTCAGAATTTTGAGGGAGTTACTTTGCCATTTACCCTATAAAATTAATATTTTCAAATTTCTCTTATTCTATCGTGCTTAATCAAATAGATCTGGCTAATATGAGCTTATTCCTTGTAGATCTGTAATTTATATGTAAATTTTGTGAATAGATCTAACCCTTCTAATATAATCTTGTTCATCTTGTATACATATTTTGGAATTTTTCTTCATGGTTTTTCTTTTGCAGATCTGAAGATGAAGGCAGGATAAGGGTTTGAGATTTTCTTCACAAAACCACTATGCAAATTGGCCTCTATTACTAGCCGCTAGGGTTTCTAGCCCTTCCTTCAAGACCGAGAGCAATTATCTTGAAATCCTTGGCATTTTTGCATCAAATTCAATTTTTTGCAAAAAATCCATAAGCCACTAGCCTTGGAGGGCTTCCTCTCATATTTTAGCAAGGGGTTTTTATTTGATTTGATAGCTAAATTTTTTGTTTAAAATTTCCTTGAGAAATCGCAGTCTTTCGATGTCAGTTTCAAGAGGAAGACGCAAGCCATCTAGGGCTTGTTTTTATTATTTCAATATACTAACCCTTCACTATTTTGCAGAGAGTTAAAATCAATTTTGGAAGGGGTTTTCTCACGAAATTTTGAAAGGAAATTCATTATTTGATAGCTTGCATATTTTGACAAGGCCGCAAGTATTTTTTGGAGGCCTTTTTCCTCAAGGTCGTGAGCTCCAAAGGAGCCTCCTTCCATTGGTGTGAAAGTTGGTTTGGAAGAGGTTTGACCTCAAACCTCAAGAAATTCCCATTGAAAATTTAAATAAAATTTAATTTACTTTTTTTAATTAAATTCTTGGTTGGCCATGAGCTTTCAAGCCTTCTTTTCATCCAAGGCTGTGAGCTTTCTAGGACTGTTGTTCATTCTTATTGAAGGCCTAGGGCATTTTTCTTAACTAGTGTGAGCTTTCTTGAGGTTAACATTGTGATTTTGCAAGAGGGCAATCATCGAGTTTCAGGACTTTGTTTCACAAGGATATTTCATACTATTTGGAAATTGAAAATCGGAGATTTTGTTTGAGTTCCTTTGTCCCTTAATCTGAGGGCAAGGAGGCTCTTTTCCTTCATCAGAAAATCATATTTTTTTAAGGATTTGGAGCTGGTTTCTTGTATGATCTATTTGTTGCTCCTTATTTCTTTGTTGTAACTTGAAGAGGATCCTTTTTGTTGTCTAGAGTTCCATCAATTGTAAGCCCTCTTCAAAGTTTAAAGAGCCCTTCTCTTTGTCAAAAGGGTCTCTCTTTGTAACTTCCAATAATAAAAGAAATTATTTCTTGAGGGAGCTTGGGAATTCACCCCATGGTATCCCCCCTCCTTATTTAAAAGGGAGGACATTCTAACTCACTAACCTAGATTAGATCTAACTACTAACTTGCATCTAATCTCTTACATCTCTTAATCTTGCTATTTTGAGCTATTGCTACTCGATTTAGTTGCACTTGAGTATTCTTGTGTAAAATCATTTGAATTCTAGACTAATGTAATAATTTGCGTTAGCAATATCATCTGCCATCTTTTAATTATCTTGTGCTCTTAAAGTTGTTTATCTTTTGTAATCAAGGCATTTGAATTCTTTCCCTAATCTTGTCATCTCTTATTTCATTGAGTAATCATTATGCTTCATTGGTTATTTGTGTAAGCTAAGCTAATCTTGTTGTAAGTGTTTACCATTATCTTGTGGATTAGTATCTCTTTCTTTGAAGCATCTATGGTTATAATTGCATCTCATTGAAGCATTTCATTGACATCTCATCTTGCATATTAGAGTTAGATTTGTATTCTTAAATCTACCTTGGAGCGTAAGCTTGGTTGAATAAAAGATAGGCCAACCTTCTCCAATTTTCGATTCAAGCACTTGACCCTTACTCAATGATTAAAACAAGTGACCTTGTTCTCTTGTGGCCGAGCCCTTTGTTTCATTGAGTAATCATTATGCTTCATTGGTTATTTGTGTAAGCTAAGCTATTCTTGTTCTAAGTGTTTACCATTATCTTGTGGATTACTATCTCTTTCTTTGAAGCATCTATGGTTATAATTGCATCTCATTGAAGCATTTCATTGACATCTCATCTTGCATATTAGAGTTATATTTGTGTTCTTAAATTTACCTCAAAGCATAAGCTTGGTTGAACAAAAAGATAGGCCTACTTTCTCCAATTTTCAATTCAAGAGCTTGACCCTTACTCAATGATTAAAACAAGTGACCTTGTTCTCTTGTGGTCGAGTCCTTTGTAGGAACGAAGGCACTTGGGTCATTAGAAGTCCTAGGTAGGTATCATTAATGAGGCCTTAGCATCCTTTTCCAACACTTCTTTATACAACCTTGTTTAAGACTAGTTTCTGACAATTGAGGAGAAGGTCTTCACCTTAGATTAGGCATTTTAACTAAAATTGACCAAAATCCTTGCATTTCACATAGATAGATCTTGTATTTCATTCATCTCTCATTTGGTTAGTGTAGCTAGAATTGTGGGATAATTTATTCACTTGCAAATTTTACTTTACATTCTTGTACTTGTTATCTTCATGCTATATCATTATTGAGTATCTTTTACTTGAAATACAAGTTTACATTTTCTCGCAAGTTTTATCTCAATCTTATTGCTCATATTTTTAGTTGCTTATAAACTCTTGGTTACTTATACTAATGCTTGTCTTGCAGCTTTGCATGTCTTGTAACTTGAAATATTATCTTTTGCAAGTGTTATATCTTTATTCAACATTGTTATTAAGGCACTGGTCTTTATATGTTTATTTTGCTATTGCCTTATTGATCTAAGGAATTCATCTTGTTAACATATACATTGCCCATTAATAAGTTTGCTTGCTAAATAATCCTTAAATTCAAGTTACTTATAAGTAATTGCCTAGCCCTTAGTCTCCTAGAACTTGTTGTTTTCAACAAGTTTTTCCTTTCTAATAATCTTTAGGGACTACCCCCCTTAGCTTGCCTAGGAGAGAGCTTAAACGTAGTGAGTATGGAATAGGTGACAGCCCTTGCTCTAAGCATTGTGCCTTAAAATTTATACCTTGTGGGTTTGGAAACTTTCCCCGCACTTAGGTGTACATTGTTGAAATTTGATGACTAAAATGTTTCCTACAATCCCAACCCAGTTCTAATTTCAACTTATCACTCTCATCCAGTTAAATGCCCTTCCCAGAAACATACATTTTTTAGATTAAAACACATGGGACTGTCAACACATGCTGAAAATAAATATGGGCATAAACAGACCAACAACACACATAAAAATACACACAGATTTTTGGTCAACTTAGACCAAGGCAAAACCCCTTCAATATTCTCCGGCAAAAACCTATAAGAGAGCTCTTCAAATTTAGTTATCTTTCAAGTTCAGGAAAAATACATTTGCAGAGAAAACAAAACAGCAAAATACAACTTATCTCTTCATCCCAAAACTCCTTGAAAACCGTGCCCCACTTTGCCTCGATTTTTGTGCCCACTTGAAGCTGAAAATATGTATTGTACGGATACTGACTGTATGGACTGTACTGTACAAATCCCGTACAAGCTGTATTGTATGGATTTTGTACTATTGTATGAATTCTATGGATATTTTTCAAAAAAAAAAACTCAAAAACTTGTCTCGAACAGCGTGCAACTCACAGCATTCAATGTTGTTCGTACTGCACCTTATGTTGTCTTCTATGCCTCGATTTCTATGCCCATCTTTGCCCAGAAATCACTCCTTCATCTTGCTGCAACAAATTTCTCCTTCAGAACTTTTCTCCAGCTCTCAACCTCCTCTCTCCAATCTGCTCATGAAGAATGAAAGTAGTCTCTCTTTTCTTTTCCCCCTTTTGTTTCCCTAAATGACTTTTGGGCAGATCTAAGATCTAATGGCTCAGATTCATTTAGATCAAGGGGTGAGAATAAATGTGCATTTAATTCTCATTTTCTATTTTTTAACTCACCCATTAAATAAAGTACCCACATTGTACTTTAAGTCTAAAGTCACTTTTCACTTTATCATTTAACATTGACTTCACCACTCAGAAAGTCACTTTCACTTTATAAAATCACACTTAGGAAAAGAATTATTTTGAACAATTTTCCGTAGGTAGAGACTAACCCATGGGAAACCACTTGTCCAAGGTACATTAAAAATCACACTCCCTCTTACTGAGGAAAGTGTTTCTCACCACACCCATCTTGTCCCTGAAATGGACATGCTTGCCTCTTGGCAAGAACTTCGTGAGAACATCGGCCACCTGCTTATCTGTTGATATATACTCCAACGTCACTGCCCCCTTCTGAACATAGTCCCTAACAAAATGATATCTGATATCAATGTGCTTTGACCTGTCATGAAACACTAGATTCTCCGTGAGTTTAATGCGACTATGATTATCACAGTGAATAATCGTCAATCTCAACTCCTGATCAAATAGGCCATACAACAACTTGCGAAGGCAAATGGCCTCACAACTAGCCTGGCTAACAGCCATATACTCAGCCTCAAAAGAGCTCAAAGCAGCTCACTTTTGCTTTCAACTAAACCACGACACAACTGTTAAACCCAATCCGAAGTAACACCGTTAAGTGCTTTTCTTGCTAAAAGCGCAGCCTGCCCAATCTACATCTATGTAACCTGCCAACCTCACTCTATCTCCCCTCCTATAGGCCAGACCATAATCAACAGCCCCTTGCACGTAGAGAAGAATGTGCTTTGCAGCAACCCAGTGCACCCTCTCGGGCTCAACCATGAACTGGCTAAGTGTGTTCACTGCAAAGCATATATCTAGCCTAATGTTGACCAGATACATCAAGGACCTAATAAGTTGCCTACACAATGTGGGATCCACCAAACTAGAATCTGAAGCATGAAGCTTCTTCCAGTTGGTGATCATAGGTGTAGACATGGGTCTACAGTTTGCCATGTGAAATTTGCTCAACACATCCACAGCATACTGCCCTTGCCCCAAAAAGATATGCCCCTCCTCCTACCACACCTCAAGCCCCAAAAAGTAATACATCAGCCCAATGTCCTTCATCTCGAACTCCATAGCAAGATCCTCCTTGGAACCACTAATCAACCTCTCTGACCTAGTAATGAACAAGTCATCAACATATAGCACAAGAATGAGCAGATCATCCCCTACAACAATGTAGTATAGGTTCGGATATGCATCACTCTTCGTGAAACCGATCTGCTGCAAGTATCAATCCTCAAATACCAAGCTCTCGGAGCTTACTTAAGTCTGTAGAGTGCTCGTCTCAACCAGCATACATGGGTCTCCCGCCCAAGTACCTCAAATCCCTGTGGCTACTCAACATACACCTCCTCCTCTATAACTACGGTCAGAAATGCGGCCTTCACATCCATCTGATGGATCTGCCAACCCATTTTGCCAGCAATAAAAATAAGGGACCGGATAGAAGTGTACCGAGCTACGGGAGCGAAGGTCTCATCATAGTCAACTCCCTCTATCTGTGAAAACCCTCTAGCCACAAACCTCGCCTTGAACTTCTCAATGCTTCCATCCGCAACATGCTTGATCTTGTAGAGTCACCTGGAAGTCGCAACTGACTTGCCCTCAAGCCTACGCACCACTTTCCAGACATCGTTCTTAATGATAGAGGCATATTCCTCCACCATAGCCTCTCTCCATACCTCTTGGTCGGCGGCCTCCTCATAGCTAGTAGCAGTGTTACTTGGGAGCGGGAGAGAAAACGAGAGCAAGAGCGACATTTTCAAAAGCTCCCGATTTGGGAGCGAATCTCGGAGCGAATTT
>APFE031424584.1:3795-26792 GCA_000404065.3 Pinus taeda | reverse complement strand
TATCACTTTGTGAGGGATATGATAGAAGATAAAAAGGTGTTGCTAGTAAAGGTGGACACTTTGAAGAATACTATAGATGCATTGACAAAATCTATGAGCTCTGAGAAGTTCTCTTGGTGTAGAGAACCAATGGGTATTGCAGGGTTGGATAAATGACTATGCTCTCCTGTGACCCCGTGTGGAAAGAAAACAATAAGTGGGATAATGTTGGGTTGTGTTATATTCTTTCCATGACTAGCCGCCCTAGTTAATCGAGGGGTTAGAGTGGGGGCAGAGCCTCCCCTTCATTGCGTCGATTGCATAACGGGGGCGTCACAGGGGTTTGAGGGGGGCAGTTAGCCCCCCTCTATGGGGTCTGGGGAAGTGCCCCGGGGATTTTTTTTTTGGACCCTATATTAGGTGGGCAAACCTACCTATGGTTTTGTGCTTGGTTTTCGCACATGGTTTTGGGCGCGATGGTTTTCAGTCCATGGTATTGGATGCTTCGACATGTATATATATGTATTGTAACAGTCAAAGGAACATAATGAAAAATCAAGCTGGTAGTCCCAATTTTGGGATCTAGGGGAAAATCTCTATGTATATGTGTTTTATGTGTTATGCTCTCACATTGTTTATTTTTCTGTTCTTAGAATTCATATGTAGGTAATTTCTGTGCAAGGTTAAAACCTAAACTATGACAATAGATTTTTAGATATCTGCTGAGAATCCATTATCCCACAGTTCCAGTGTTTTTTCTCACCTCAACCCTAGTTTTGGATCAATCCAAAGACATTTGTGGATCTTTGGTAGTGGTGTTTATCTGTCTCAGAATTTTTAGACGCGTCCTTCCCGAGGCAGAATCTTCCTAGAGTAGGTAGAACTACTGCTTCATGAGCGTGGTCAATCATATGCTTGTTGGTCTGTTGGTTGGGACTTTTATTTTTTATTCCATGGTTGTTTTGGAGTATGCAGAGGTTCCCTTCAGTCTGATCCTAGGGCCAAGGCAAGCAACTTTACTGGTGGTACTTTTTGTGTTCTCTATCTCAATCCCCGTTACTTTTGGAAGCTCAATTATGGGTTTTTTCATGGTTATATCTTTTATTGTCTTTAAATTATGTGGCCAAGAAGGGTAGCATGAATTTTATTTCTTAAATAATTGTTTGGTAATATTTCTCCTTCCCACTAGCTCCATTCATTACTCATTCTTTATCTGCAGACATGCTCTCAAATTTCGACCTTTAGTTTATCACTCTTTATATTCATGCCCTGTTATTTCTCTGATAGTTGTATCACTCCCCTAATGTCTATATAATATGAGTACCGAACCTCGACAGTGCATGCGCAACCGCAGAGGTGGGCGAGGTGGATGTACAGGTGAAGGTGGTCACATGGTTTGGCAAATTTTCAACCTTTTCTATACTTTGGGAAATCCAAGAAAACTAATTTTAATTGAAAATCATGAAGCAATAGTTTGGGACTGTTGTATCAACTGAAACCTTCCTTGACTATTGTATCAAACCATGCTAACACCAACCCAAAGGAATCTTACAAGGGTCTACTCTCTCTCAGCCCAACCTGTTACTCTCATATGTAGCCAATCTACTCATTATAGAATACTCTAGTCTCTCATTTATCCTTCAAACAACCATAACATTCTCTTACACTTCCCTACAAAACACAAGGACAAAGAATACTTGGCCTTAAAATTGTCAATGAGAAACAATATTAGGAATACAACTTTGAAGGTGTTTTCTTAAGTTATATTGGATATTTCAGCTATATTTTTTTCCTCAAACAATCCCATTTTCTGTCGGGTGACTTTTCAATAGAAAGTTTCACTAATAATACATATGCACTTATTAGCCATGATACACAATAATCTCTTGCCATTTGTAGTCATAAAAACCATATCGTCCAAGGGAAACATCTAGATCATATGGGAGATGAAACTAATTGTTATGCATGCCTCCTCCACATGCCCATAAAAGGTTGAATGATAGAGAAATGAAAAAAAACAATGAGAGGTCTTTTATCACATGAAATCTACTATTTTCTCAAGGACATGACACTTGTACTTGGTACATGCACATAAGTAAAAGTTTGATAGGACAATCTTGAAAGGAAATATGGACAAAAAAGGGTTGTACTTACAAAGGACAATGGCTAGAAAAATAACCAATAACCCCCTTCCTTCTTCCCATCTTATGGTATAGTATGTCCTTGTTGCTTCTTTGAGTAACATTTTTGGTTGATATTATATTATTATGTATTTTATTTTTTATAAATTCTTTTACATATACATAATCATATCATCGAAAATATAACAACCACACCATAACCCTAGCCCACCATTGGTATTTATGCACGTTCACCAGCCAAGCCTTGGCCCTAAGCTCCTCACAAATAATATTTGCATTGTAACACAAGATCATGACAAGTCAATCCATTTGGCTTGACTCATAGCACATAAAATATATCATATAATCAATACATGATTCATTACATTATAATTTAGGGTTAAGACTAGGGTATTACACTCTACATGTTCTAGGCGGGCTTTACTTGACTTTACCATAGTGGTAATGCTTCATATTCCCATGTTATTTTTATGTATATTTTTAAAAAGTTGTGTGCATAAAATAAATGGCACTGAATTTCTTTCACAATTATAAAAAACATTTTAAGAGGT
The DNA here is from genome assembly GCA_000404065.3 of Pinus taeda. Taxonomy (NCBI): domain Eukaryota; kingdom Viridiplantae; phylum Streptophyta; class Pinopsida; order Pinales; family Pinaceae; genus Pinus; species Pinus taeda. The sequence goes on along the minus strand of APFE031424584.1, from coordinate 24,121 downwards.
AAAAACACCCATTTCGTTAACTTTGATCTTATTTCAACTTAAGCATCTTCATTGGTAGATTGAAATCAATGTTTTTAAAGTGTCAAAATTAACATAATCCAAAATTGTAAAATTAGATTTAAAAGTACAAAATTGATTTTCAAAAATTTAAAACAAAACTCTAAACATGCATAATCAAATTCCAAAAAGTGAATGTTGTGAAAATCAAATTCCAAAAGTATGAATCATGTGAAAATCAATTTTTCAAAGTGTGCATATTGATTTCCAATTTAGAACTTGCTTCCTTGAACATTATTTTTTATAATGCATACTCTAACTACAAAGCATAACTCATTCACTTAAAAATAACAAATGCATAAGATGCATAATTATTAAATTTCAAGACACTTATGGATATTGGGATGCTTTTGCATTCTTGATCATTTGTTTTTTTGCTTTAAAATTAAATCATTAAAAAATGAAACATATAAAAACCCATCTATAGAAGTTTCAAATGATTTTGATAACCCATATAAAATTTGAATAATTACAACATAAATTATGAATCACATTTAGTTACCATCTATCAAAACCTTTAGATTGGGTTCCACATTATTTACACATTTTAGAAATATAGAGGTTGGTTGTAAATTAAATCACTATAGCATATGGAATTTACACTTTTGACTCACATAGGGACTACCTAGTAGGGGGCAAGGGTGCCACCCTCTTTGTGACATTCCCATGTGTGGTATACCTAATGATCACTACAAGGAAACGACCCTCTAGCGGAGGTTTTTGCAGAAGCCCCTAAAAAAATAGCCCAAAAAATCGTTTGTAGCAGCGGTCACTAGCAGAGGTGGGTGGATGGATGTTTTAGCAAATATATTTTTAATTGTGTGTCTATAACATACAAACGAACGAGTGCTTTACTATACATATAAGCACTAGTGCCTAATAGAACATAGTGAACCGTGGAAAATTTATTTAATTTTTAAATTAAAAAAGGTTTACTAGATAAAAAAGGGCACTCGTGTGTATACTACTCGATAACACTATGAAAGGGTTGAATTTACAAAAATGTTAGTCGTAAAATTAATTTTTCCCATTTCGGTGCTATAATGTGTTGAAAATGGCATGAAGAAATATTATAATTTAATTTTCTCTTGAATTAAATTAGAAGAAAATTGTAATTCCACATCACATGACAACTTGTACAAGTTAACTAAGTTAGTTTGACTTATTTGGTTCAGTTAATTCGATTTTAGGGTCTAACTTGAGTGATGTAGAGTGATTCCTACTTTATAGGAGCCCTTGTTGAGTTTATTCTGAGTTGTAATTAATTAGTTAAGTTTATGTGAGTTAAAATCAATTTAATCAGTTAAAACTGTTGGAGGAACTAGTGGAAGGTTAAAGTGTGGAAGTGGAAGTTGAACCAGACTCAGTGATCAACTAGATAACTGATAAATCAACCATAAATAACTCATGCATGTGTGAACTGAGGGTTACCCAGTTGAGATTGGAGTTCAAGGCCAATGAACTATCACTTGTATAATCATCCAAATTGTACAGGCAGTGCATGCAGTTAGAGGAAGACCTATGATGGATTAAGCAGTATTGGATGGGGATTTCCCTAATTAATCGGGGGCTAATTCCCAAGGAAGAAACGCAAGGAAATAGGCTTGTTTAAGTATTGGCCTAGGCTTGTTTAAGAAGCAGTGAGACAGATAGAGATAGTGCAAAGGTTGCTCGGGCTTGACCAAAGCATTATAATCTTCTTATATTTTCTGACTAATGCAATATACATATAATGAGGTTTTTCGTTGTGGCTTTCCCTAGGAAATCATTGTGTAATGTGTTGATTGAATTTTTTCTCTTGTGTGCTTTGTGATTTCACGATTATTAGTTGTTTTCGCACTTGTTCGAGTAGATTCAAGTCTATTGTTTTAGTAAATTACATTAGCAATTTGAATTTATAAGGAATTTATACATGGTATCAGAGTTGAAATCACAATAGAATAGAAGAGTAAGAGTTTTTACTTGCAAGAGGAACGAGTTTTGCATATATCTTCTCGAGAGCTAGCAGCAAAATCATGATGGTGTTTTGTGGTCTGAGGCTTGTGTATGCCCTTGAGGGTAGCTTGAATTACATTGCTTGGAGAGACTGGATGGAAGCAGTCATGGAAGACAATGGATTTAAGGAGTTCATCTATAAGGACATCCCAAAATTAGCTCCAATTGATGCACATGGTCTAGCAGCGTGGAAGATGTGTGTAGAAAAAGCAAGAAGGATCTTATTGGAAATAGTTGGAGATCATATTGTCTCGAACCTCCACGGTAAGGAGACTCTATATGCAATGTGGAATTTCTTGACAGAGTTGTTTCAAAACAAAAATGACCATAGGAAGCTAGCACTGAAGGACAAGCTCAAGAAAATTGTGATGGAGAAGGGAAACACAATACCACAGTACTTCACCAGGTTCACCCAATGTCGAGATGAGCTTGGGAGTGTTTGTGTTACAGCTATTGACAATAATATGTTCAACCTAGCACTTGTAGGCCTTCCCAAGAGCTGGCACATCAACTACAAACCATTTGGTTTGTTTCCAGTTAAGTATCAACAAGTTTTAAATTCAATCTCGATAAGAATTTATTCACAATGGATATTGATTGTCAGATATATTTTTTTAATAAAAAATTATTAAAAAATTTTAAAAAATAAAAATTATTATGAAAAAAAACGCAACTTTGTAATTCTATTTTTTTTTAATTTAAATATAATTAATTTAATGTATATTTGATTTTATGTAATTAAAAATAATTAATTTACTATAGATCAATTTAATATTAATTTATAATTTAAATTAACAAAATTATTGTATTATTATGGCTATCTATCAGAATATGTTTTTATTTTCAAAATGTGTTTAGTGTTTGTTTCTCGGGTCATATTCAAATATAAGGCATTTTGTATTCACAATGAGGTATCATTAGAGTATTATAGATATTATTTGTCATTAGCTTCTATGAATGTTTGGGTTTTACCATTTAAATTATTTGCTTGCTTCCTCTCTTTATGTTTATTAAAAGTATTATATTTATTTAATATTTTTCTTAGGATTTCAAATATGATAAATTTATTATGCATATGCTCATGTATGCATATTCTTATGGTCTTTCATGGTATCCATACTTCTTTTCTAGATTTAAGGTTGTTATGTAGATTTAATTCCTTAGATAAAATTCCTTGCATTTACTTTTTTGGCATTAAGTATATAATGTATTCTTCAGATATAATATTTTATCACTTTAGATTTAATTTTGAAGCCTTGATTTTTACACATATGTAATTTTATTTTATTTTATTTATTTATTTTATTTATTTTTTTCGATTAAAATGCTTTGTTTATTCATTTTCTAAGCATTATTTTCACCAAATATGGCATTGTGATTATATTTAGAGCATTAGAATTAGTTAGGATTAACTACTTGTCAAAATTGGTTTTATTTGCTCTAGGTCTAATTAAAATCTAATCAAATATTAAGATAACTTCTCTACAAATATATAACCTAAATTTTTTGTGCAAAATTTTATTTTTTTGGTGAGCTTAATGGTTGAGAAAATGTATCTTCTCCTAAGAGTTCATAGGTTCAAACTGACAGGAGGATAGGGTATGTACAACTTTATAGAATTAACAGTTAAATTATTGCATGGTGAGGGGTGGGGTGGGAGGGCCTTGTCCCACAAACAAGGGTGTCTCGTACACTAATTTGGTGTCTCACTTGGTTGTGACCTTAAAATTAGATTATTTTTATTATTTGTGAAAATCAAGATTTCAAACAAAAGAGAAAACAAGCGATGCATATGATGTTTTTTATCTCCCTGCCTCTCCCATCTTAGTAGGAAGTTGTACATTGTAAGAATCCATATGAAACTATATGGATTCTCATTCCTTAATTAGCATGATCTAACCTTTCCTTCATAAAATAATTGTATGATACACCATTCTAGAGTCATCGTGAACTTTTCACAATAGTAAGGTGCAAAAATTGATTGTAAAAAATTATGTTTCTAATTTTCCCTCCTTTATAAGTGTTATGCATGGATCTTTTGCAGAGCAACTTGTTGATAGGTGGAAAAAATCCACCTACAACAAGGGATCATCACCCAATCAAGACCTTGATTAGGCCTATACTTGTTTGGTGTAGTGATGCCCACTAGTATGTGGACCCAATTGCCACCTAAAGAGATTACTCTTAAAATGAGACTTTCGTTTAATATTTCATAAATCTTAACTGCAATTTTATTGAACATAAATAAAACTAGATAGTATCCTATCTTAGTTGAAAGTGATGACTTTAAATGTTAATACTAATTACGAATAATGAATTATTAAGTGAAGAAGAAATTCATCCACTAAATAATTATTAAAGTGGATGTATGTTGCAACTTATAAAACATTGTTTCATGCACTTAGCATCTATGTGTAATGAAATGAAAAGAGATATGACAAAGAAATTTAATTAACAAAAGAGATTTCGATTACAAAAAAATGAATAAATCATAAATGTTGAATTTTGTGCACAAGAAATATTGAAAATTACAACAAGAAGAGGCTTCTAAATTAATTTTCCCTTAATTAAATTAGAGGGAAATTGTAATTCCACATCACATGAGAACTTATATGATGCAGGAGCATCAAGACCCTCTTCATTTGTAATTATGGAATAAAGAGGGGGTGTGATTATTTTAAAATATTTTGTTATTTTTAATAAAATAGGGAGTATTTTTAGGCATAAAAGCAATAGATGTGGATAAGGAAGGCTTTTCTATTTTAGAACAAGGAAAAAGATGGGAAAAAGCCTCAAGATGCTTTTCACCATGTGTATGCATTGCATGTAGACTCTTAGAGAGTGATTTTAGGATTTTTTTAATCATGTTAAGTTTTATAAATAATGTAGCCTCAAGGACATTGAGGATGACAGAGAGTGGGAGAGAATGAGTGAGGATGAAGAATGAGAGGCCATGAATAGGCCTTGAATTCTCTTGTAAATATTTTATTTCCTAATTAATTATTATCATATTTTTGTGTGCATATGGTTGGTGTAATCTTCAGTTAGTTTTATTGTTTTTATTGAAGACCTATGGTTAGAACACTGTATGAAATTTTGGCATCAGAGATCAGGTGAGAGATGAGATTCATGTTTATGAGCAGAGAGTTTAAAGATCCTGATTTTGCAGGTCTTACCCTGCATCAAGTGGTATCAGAGCGGGAATATTTTCTTGAAGAAGTTTGTTTTTTTTTATGTTTTTTTGAAGAACCGAAGAAAGTTTTGTTGAAGATCTGATATGCAGCATGCACAAGTGAACATGATTGCAGCAGTGGAAAGAAGACAAGATGAGGCAAGATCTTAAAGGTGAGATTGTTTTTCTGATTTGGAATTTGTAAATGAAGTTTATGGTTGCAGAGAAGGTGGCAGTGAACCTGGCATTCAGCTGAAGGCTGGATAGAGAGGACAACTGAAGTGTTCTCAGGAGAGAGTGGGAGATTGCAGAAGCCTAGAAGGATCAAAGGTGTTGCTCAGGAAGAGGTTCAGACGGAGGACCCGTGCTTACCAAAAGACTAAGTGAGGAGAGCTTAGTGAGGTCAGATTGCAGCTAGGAGGACTAGCTGTTGCAGAGGCTTGTTGCAAAGGAGCTCGTGAAGAAAGAACGAGAAGAAGATGACTACAAATAGTCATAGCAGAGGTTCAGGAAAAAGCCACAGTAGAGGACATAAGAAAGAGGATGCCAAGATAAATGGGATTGTAAATGATGATGTGATGCTCCAACAATGCTACAAAGAAATTGCACTGTTGGAATACTGGTTGGAGAATCCAGGATATGACAGGGAAAATGCAACAGATGGAAGAGTTCAATACAGTGAACAAATACAGGAAATTGCCATGGACGCAGATGACATGGGAGGAAGACTGGTTGACAGTGTTGAGAATTATTCAAAGGATTCTTTGAGAAGCTTGGATCAGCATAATGATGTGCTGATAGTGGAGGATTCAGAACAGTATGCTGAAATGCTGGCAAAGGAATACAAGGCATTAATGCCTTATGATTTTTATTCTAACCAGTCTTTTGTGAATGCAGGTATTGTTGCAGAATATTTGACTCAGTTGAGTAGTCAAATGCAGGAAGAAGAAGTTTTCTGTTCCAGAAGACAAGAGGGTGTGGATGATCGGGTGGCAGTCGGAATAGAAACAAGAATAAGAGCAAGAAGTCAGCAGGTAAGAGGACAGACTAAGCAAGCCATCTTAGCTCAGCAGGCAGCAAGAAATCAACAGTTTCAAGAATCATTGGACAAATAAATTGAGCTCATTAGAAGAATCATGTTGAAAGCATCTCAGCGGAAGGCATCAGCAAGGAAGGGAAGCAGCAGAAGCAGCAGCAAGATAAAAACAGAGACAGATTATGAAAGTGCAGCTAATGGAGCAAGACAGCATAAAATATGGAGACCTGGAGAAAAGCAGCAAGCAACAGCAAATGGAAACTTGCAGAACAAAGTATGGGATCCAGGCATACACAGATCCCAGCACATGATCAGGAGATCATGATTAATTTTAAGGTTGGGTGTATGATGCAGGAGCATCAAGACCCTCTTCATTTGTAATTATGGAATAAAGAGGGGGTGTGATTATTTTAAAATATTTTGTTATTTTTAATAAAATAGGGAGTATTTTTAGGCATAAAAGCAATATATGTGGATAAGGAAGGATTTTCTATTTTAGAACAAGGAAAAAGATGGGAAAAAGCCTCAAGATGCTTTTCACCATGTGTATGCATTGCATGTAGACTCTTAGAGAGTGATTTTAGGATTTTTTTAATCATGTTAAGTTTTATAAATAATGTAGCCTCAAGGACATTGAGGATGACAGAGAGTGGGAGAGAATGAGTGAGGATGAAGAATGAGAGGCCATGAATAGGCCTTGAATTCTCTTGTAAATATTTTATTTCCTAATTAATTATTATCATATTTTTGTGTGCATATGGTTGGTGTGATCTTAAGTTAGTTTTATAATTTTTAAAAGCCTATTAAATGGAGATAAGGAATAGTAATTATTGGGTGAAAGATTGTGAATCGAATGGAGTTCGTAGAACATACGGATGTGTGAAATTTTCCGGACATTGAGTTTTTGATTTGGTTAAAAGGTTGGATTGCATTCTCATATGCACAGCGTTTGAAGATCCTGGTTTAAGCGGGTTTACCCCTGCATCATTATACGAGTTAAATAAGTCAGGAAGACTTAGTTAGCTCAGTCAATTCGAGCTGAGGGTCACACTAGAGGCATGTAGAGTGCTCCCTAAGTTTTAGGGGGTCGTGTTGCAGTTTATTTTGAGTTGTAATTATTTAACTTAATTATTTGAGTTAAAATCAGTTTAACTAGTTCTAACTAATGGAGGAACTAGTGAAAGGTCCAGTGAATTAAATATGATTTAATTCACATGCAATGATCAATTAGATAACTGATAATTCACTATAAATAGCTCATGGATGCCAGTTCTGAGGAAGACCCAGTTGAGATTGGAGTTAAAGGGAAGTTTACTATGAGTTGTATAATTAGAAAGTTGTAGAGGTGGTGCATGGAGTAAAAAAAATGTCTTAGATGTATTCCACAATCATTATTGGGTAATTTCCTAATTAATAGGGGCTTAATTTACTTAGGGACCACACAAGCAAGGTAGGGCATCTAGAGCCAAGAAATTGGTTAAGTATTGAACCAAGCAAGCCTAGGATAGGGTGAGACAGACAAAGATAGTGCAAAGAGCTCTCAATCCAGAGAGAAACATTGTATTTTTTCATATTCTTTGACTTATGTAATATACAAATAACAGGGTTTTTAGCTGAGGTTGTCCCCAGATAAATATTTGTGTTATCAGATTGAAATTATTTCTCATTTTTGTTCATGTGATTGTGCAATCGTAATTGGTTTCCGCAATTTGTAGAGTACATTCAAGTATTTTGTTTTAGCATATTAAAATATCAGTTGAATCTACATGAATTTTCTACATGGTATCAGAGCAGGAATCACTATAGAAGAGAATAATACGATTTTTTTTTGAGCAAGTGAATCAAATTCATAGATCTATTCTTTAGGACAAACAACAGGATCATGATGTCTTTCTGTGGATTGAGACTCGAATATGCCCTTTAGGGTAGTTCGAATACATATCTTGGAAGTACAGGATGGAAGTAGTGTTGGAAGAAAACAAGCTAAATGATTTCATAGGCAGTGATATTCCTAGGTCTACAGCAACAAATGCTCAAAATTTGGATGCATGGAAGAAGAATGTAGCAAAGGCGAGAATGATTATGTTAGAAGGAGTTCAATCTATTGGTTTTCTCATCCTTGATATATGGTACATACCTTAATAACCATGGGAATTTGGTGACATATTCCTCATCTGATAATTTCCCCATCTCGAGTTCATAAAACGTCTTTTCTTTTCCATTGTAATAACGTTCAGACACATATTTCTCTATGAAGAGCTTTTCAAATTCTGTCCAAGTCAACTCCCTCTCAACAATCCCCATAACATACTTCAGATCTTCCCACCATATATTTTCTTTTACCTTCAAGCTGAAAGTGGCAACTCTAGCTTTCATATTTTCAAAATAGTTATGTGTTTTGAAAAACTTATCCATGCCCAACATCCAAGCTTTTGCATCCTCTACTTTCTTCATATGCCCATCAAATGTGAGTGGCTTGGATTTCTGAAATTCCTCAGGCATATAATCCTTTTTCTTTCTTGATGGATGATGATGATGGGAGTAATGATAGTGCCTCCTAGTAGTAGAACTGGATGATATGCCAGAATGATGCACATTAATGTTGGTTCCTTTGTCTTGGGGTGTTCAATCAAGCATATCCCTTCATGGTGTCCTCACTTTTATGCCTATGCCTCTTCGAAGACCTGCCACCCTCTGTCCCATTGGTATACTCAATTGATCCCCGAGGACTTGTTTTGTCTCTATGACTAGTCGTCATCTCTGACTGCCTCTGCCTCTGAAAATTTGAAAGACTTTGCAGAATGATTGCATTTATCTCAACATACCTCTCTTGGGATCTTACCAACCTCTCATTATCTACCTTGAACTCCTAACCTCAACCCTTAGGCTTCTGAGTGTAGCCATCCAATCTAGAGAGTGACTTCCTCCCCCTTGGTCGACTAATCTTTCCTCTTCATTGACCCTGAATTGTTCACTTTCATGCTGTGATTGATTTGAAGTGTACTATACCTTGCCAATCCTCATTTTTTATTTGGCTCGGTCTTATGATGCTTGTAATGTGTTTTTAATCACGCACACGATTAGATAACACAAATAGATAAATAAATAGACAAAATTATGTCCATGAATTTCATTCCCATGAATTTTCTATGGTGATCCCTGTTGTGTTAAGACAACCACACTAACATAATCATAATGTTGAGTATCTCATACACATTGATTACAATTCAAGTAATATAAGTTATTAGTGCATAATCATTAAAATAAACAACCAACTAGTCATGAGGTTCTACCCTTGTAGAGCTACCATAATGATCTCCTTGTAGAAAAATAACCATACTAACATATATCTTTAGCAATTTACCATATGAAGTTTGTAGGCAACCCAAATTCATAATTTATTACAGTTGGAATTTTTTTTAGTCAAGCTAACTATTGAACTTCTTGTTGTTCCAAAAGGTCACAAAGTTAATCAATATCTAGTTGGAGTTGTTATGAATTTATTTAGACCGAATTTTAATAACTAAACATTTTACTTAGGAATTTTATAATAAAAATCAATTGTCCATGATAAATCCCATCTAGTTTGAGTGTTGAACCTGGATGTTGATCTAATACCACCTGTAGCAACCCCCATCCCACCACTTCCTAGTGGGACAAGGTGTCACTGGGGATCCAAATCCTTTGGTATCGTTAGAATAATGGGATACTAAATAACAAACACACACACGCACACACGCACGCGCGCGCACACACACACACACACACACACACACACACACACACACACACACACACACACATATCGATGTATCCATTATTGGTGTTACGATATTCATTTTCCCTCGTGTAAGTGACAATTATAACATTTTGTTTTACATTTTCTTATACTTGATTATTCTTAATGGGCTTTATTATTATTTATGTTTGTATACTTAATTCATAATAACTTAATTGTTAATATTAATTAGATTAACTTGCCACATAAACCTAGTGATGCTTACATCCACGTCACTGCGTGTGGTTAGCTACACATTCGTCGATCTGATAACTCTCCTCTCTTGGCACCATGATCTATGGTTTGCACCGTTGTGAATTGCGTGCATGATAACCTAGGTTGGGATCATCGCAGTCAGGATTACGACTCATGGTTTTGATCCCACATCGAGAGGTCCACATCTCCTCTGCTAGATCCAACAATTTAGGGGAACTTCACCACCACGCCACCTTTTCAAATGACATCATGGGGAATGGGCATCACAACGTAATTCTAATGGGCCTTCCTCTGCCATCTCCACCTCTAATTGGTCCATGAGGGATAGTTCAAGATACTAACCTGGTAAAGTCGCCTACCCATGCCCAATCATGATAAGGTTGGATATGAGCGAGCCAATCAGGGCATGCCATGTCTAGGTATTCCTTCCATCCAATAGTATTGATGTATCTTATTGGTTATAAGTTAAGTATTCATGCAACTTCATTGCATCTCCATCGAGCATGGTCTCCTTCCACGTTTGGTTATAGATCTTCTACAATAAACTTGATTCAATCCAACTTCCCTACGTGGCCTTTATGAGAAACTAGCCCTTATGGGTGCCACCCTCTTTAGCTTACGCTTGATCAAATCCTCTTGAGTCCACAGGTGTTGTTAAATACCAAAAGGATCTTGAGGATATTGATGTCCCTCGTTGATCTGCAGACCAAGGTGCCCCGTTAGTCCTGTAATGCCATAGCCAACAACACTATGAAACTTGTCAAAGACTTGCAGGATTGCTGAAAATGCAAGGTTGATTGAGCCTCCACTGCAAGATCATGAGTTATAGTAGTTACAATAGGAAGTTATCCTCAACATCAAAAAAAGCCTCATAAAATTCCTTATAGGTTTGTGGCTAATATAAAGTACATTCAATGATATATGCATGCACATGCCCTGTCAATAGGTTTCCTTCGTTGTAACCATTCTTCTATAATAAAAGAATCCTTATGCCAATGGTTGTAATGATTAAATCTGGTTCTTGGAACCATTTCTAATGCTCTACCACTATATATTGTTATTTAACATGCATGGTAATAACATAGTCAAATATTTCATAACAACCATTCCATGCCAAGGATGTATTACACCTTTTTTGCTCACTTTTATAAACATTATTTCAGTGCAATATTTGCAACACATTAACATTACAATTATCAATACCATTACAATATAGAAATGTAGACACATATTCATTAACACAAAAAATACATGAAGCACTTATCTTGGAATATCCTGGGAAACTGAGTATGGGACAAGGAATCTCCACCCAACCTTAGATAAAGGCAACCAAGCTCACTTGAAACTATCACCCCTGAGCCAGATTACAAAGAATAAGTAGCTTGCTTCAAGGATAAAGCATCGTATGTTGGCTTAAATAAGGACTTCATATGACCTCCCTCCCCCACCCACCAACCACTCAACAATAAAATAAAGCGTAGGGAATACATAGGTCAACTTTTTCCACCCAAAGATATGAAGGGAATCTAGAGAGCCTCTCCACCCTTTACCAACACACATTGGTTCCACCCACATAGGGGAATCCATAACCCACCGTAAATCAACAATAATAAGGTTTCAAAGTCTATCCCTCCAAGATTCTAAGTACACAATCCTCCATCCACACCACTAAGGGGATCCAAAGAAAACCATCTCCACCCTCTGGCTTTATAGAGACTCGAAAGGCATTGTTCCTCACCAAGGAGAACCCGCCTGTCTACCAATCTTGCCAACCAAAATGGTTCACTGTCCTTCTTCTTTCTTCTTGTTGAATGCTTAATCCACTCTGGTTGAGTGAGTGAGTGAGTGAGTGAGTGTTTTTTATCTCCTCTTTGAATGATAGTGAGCATGTCTCTCCATGAGATCAAACCCCCTCTATTTTCTCTGGTGTTTCTCTTCTACGTTGGGATCGATTTATGTTTGTTTCTACCAACATAATCAACTTCATTAATTTAGATCTCATTTCCTTATAAGTGTTTCTCAAGGAAACATCGCATGTGCACTTCCTTGCAACCCAAATTAATTTCCTGACCAGTCCATTAAGGTTCACCAACCATCCCTTTAATGGTAGTCCCCAAAATAATTTAGCTTTCTGTACAAGAAACTCATTGACATCCCAATAAATCAACCGCCTCTTAGCTCTGGAATTTGTGTCCCTTGATTGAGTCCCCCTTTAAATATTATTTATGTAAAAATGTTTACAATCCATTTACAAGAGGCCCATGGTTGGGCTTGTCATAGTCCTAGCGTAACAAGACACCAAATTGAGGTATGTGCCCCCTTGTTGTGGAACAAAAGACCTCATATCTATAGTGATTTTACAAATTGATTGACATAGATCTATATACTATATGCCCCATCAAATTTGAACCTATCCTTTCCTTACAAATATCTTGTATACAATTATTTCATTTACATTATTGATACAACCTAGACTTCATCAATCATAAAGCGTTCTCAATTATTCTCAAACAGTCAATCTAATAAACCTAAGTAAACTTGGTAAACCTAGTAAACTTAGGTAGCCTAGTAAACCTAGTTGAGCATTGTTGACCATGATTGAGGATGGTTGACCTAGTAAATCTGGTAAACATAGATCAACCTAGTAAACATAATTGTTAAAGGATGGTTTCAAACAATTTATAATTTTAACTATGATAGAAACAATAATGTCACTAGTAACACTACTTTTAATTCAACGGTTGAATTTAAGATTTCAGTGATAATGATATCTGTTGTAAATGGAAACATTTCAAACAAGTTGTAATTTTAAGCTTGGATAAAAAAAAAAGAGTCTTTGCAATAACACCAATTTTTTATTCAAGTTGATTATAAAGTTTTTATTAACATCATTATGGATTGTGAAAAAATTTGTTGTAAAATGCTCTCACATTGTAACCCTAAAAAATGGATGATATTGAGAAGACAATTTTTTGAAACGGAAGTAAAAACCACTAAATACAACCTTTAAAAAAGAACTATGAAGGATTTCCGTCAAGTTGATAACCATGCTTAAACTAGCCATGTATTTTTTTAATTATATACATATTGTTTTGCATTATGACTAACATAATGGTTGATTGTTTGTAATGTGAATATCATTGTTACTTACTTTTCTAGTGCATTTCTAAGCCTATATATATATATATATATATATATATATATATATATAATATATATATATATTAGAAGTACAAGTACCTCATAGTGACTTTTTCACATCTATCTGAAAAAAGTCCATTATTATGTTAGATACACTTATAATCTATGCCTTTTGTAACTGTTGTTAAGACATAAACACTTTTTATACTAAAAATTAATTATGCATTAGTTGAAGGATTTAACCACAACAAGATACCACTCTAATATATGATGATCCTTATTGATGTGGTACAAGAAAATGGTACCTCTTTCAACATAGTATTTAATTGGTTATAATGTGTCCCAAAAAATTCTAAATAATTAAAATATATCACTTATAATAATGTATATATTCTATTATATTATAATTTTTATTAACCTAATAAATCATTAATTTTAATATAAATCATTTTATAATTTAAATAAATATAAATATCAATGTTGTTTATATATATTTTTAATTAAATATAAAGCATATTAAACTCATAGACATCAACGAAATGTATTTTGTAGTGGTTATATTTTGGTGAACACACACCCACTTTTTTTTAGAAGTTTAGGATAACCTTTATTTCAAATATTTACTTGTTATTTGAAGTTGATCATTTTGAAAGTCATGAACAACTTAAAAAAAAATAAAATAGTTGTTTGCTCGATGTTTCTATGTCGTCAAAGGGATTTTCAAAGCTAAAGTCACGGGTTAAGAATCGTTTTTGAAAAAGAAAACGCAAAACGAAATCAAATCAAAGAAAAAGGTAAGTCTTTTCAAGTAAAATCGAAAGAAAATAAATTCTTTTTTTTTTCAAAGTGAATGAACGCGTGAAACACATGAAACACGTGATGTGGGTCCATGTTGTTGGCTAAACCTACTACCAAGTAGTGAAGGTACCGATGACAAAAATGCCACACACTTCAGGCTTCATTACCCCCTAAAATAATGAAATAATTTTTTTTTTTTTTGAGGTCCTTCTCATCTATGTAAAGAACTAGCAATTGCATCAATTGTAATATTATTGGGTAGAGGAGTAACATAAAAATACTAGTGTCAGAGCACCCCCACAATATGTAAAGGACCTCTTTCTCCCGCACATACTCCATCTTTAGCACAGTAAAAGATCCACGCAAGGAAACATAACAATGCTAGTGTTAGACCACCCCCCGCAATATGCAAAAGATCGTCATTTTCCCGCACACACTCTTCTGCATAGTAAAAACTCCACACAAGGAAACATAATAATATTAATTGGAATTTTTTTTTCAGGCCTCGTTCCCCTCCCCTCCTTTTCCTATGCAAAAGACCTGCAACCACGAAACACAATAATATTAATTAGATATTTTTTCAACCCCCTTCTTGCCTATGAGCTATGCAAAGGAAGTGCAACGACATCATATCTAACATCATTGGGCAGAGCACTAAGATCACAGTGTTATTATTAGAACACTCACCAACAGAATGAACACTTAGAAAATTAGTTTTATTTTTATTTTAAAACGAATTGTCAGGTATGGACAAATACAGAAAATAAAAAACCATCCACTAAGGAATTATGTCCCGTTATAGCTTTCTCTGCCAATTGAAAATTCAAAATAAAGTTGGTTGAAAATTAGAAAACTATTTTTGAATTTATGAAAAAATAAAAAAAATATTAAACATTTTTAATAAACTTTCATTAAAATTGCAAAAACATAGTGAAATAAAGAAAACTCAATGCACTTGGACATCAAAAGAAATGCTAAAGTCCTAAAAAAAATAGAGAATAATAAAATAGTTCACTGCCTGATGCTTCACTGTTTGGTGCTGGGGGAGTTTTTAACGCTATATTCACAGGAAAAAAATCATTTTTGAAAAAGAAAACACAAAGCGAAACTCAATTGTAACTTGGAAGTTGGGTGGCATGTAAGAATTGGTGGCAAAGCCATATTCAATGAAATCAAATCAAAATAAAAAGGTAAGTCTTTTCAAGTAAAGCCAAAAGAAAAGGGATGGTACTTTTTTCTAAAGAAAAGTGGATGCATGAAATAGACAAACACGTGATGTGGGGCCATGTCATTGGCTAACAACTATTGAATGTAGGTACCGACGATGAAAATACCATATCCTTTGGGCTTCATTACCCACTAAAACTATGGATTGTCTTTAATTAAAATTTATCTAATAATTAAATAATAATAGACAAATGGGTAGATGTTTTGGTCATTAAATGAGTAATAGTGCCAATAAATTTGATAATGAGTTGATTTTTTGTTTACTCATTTGGAAATTGTTGAGAGATCTTGCATTGCAGTTTTGTTTACTCGTTTGGCGAGTGTGGAGGGATATTACAATGTAGTTTTGTTTACTGGTTTGACAAGTATTGAGAGATAGAGATAGAGCCATAGAGTGCCAATGGCCTCAAAAGAAATTGGTGTATTGAAGTGATTGAGTGCGTATTTTCTATCTTTTATGTTCTGCATCTCATGGCATCTTCTTCCAAATTGACATCCATTACCATACCACGTGGGTTCATATTGGGGGATATATATTGAGGAAAAGATGACATAATATATTAAGCATATAATATGTGGTAAAGGGTTTTACTATTGGCAAGTATAAATAATGGAGCTCAACGTTAATGAAAAACTATAAAGGGGTATAAAAAATGCTAATGAAAAAATGTAAACCTCCAATATCTAGTGAAAGCAACGGGTTTTTAAATTAGGAAGGTGTATTGGATTTGTATTGGTAGGGGGTTAAATAATGTGATTTTTAGAGATATTTTCCAATATCTAGTCATATTAAGGGTATTGTTTAGTATGTCACAACACGTACTATGTTATAGGTTCTTTGAGTGAATCCCCTGTGCTCCGCCTTCACCTCTACAATGGATGGAAACAACTGACACCAGTATAATGTCTTCCTCAATCATAGAGGCTCTGATGCTAAAACATTTGTCAGTCATCTTTATGCTCTCCTCGCGAGTCATCGATTGCGAGTCTTTCTAGATAGGGAAGAAATGAATAATGGAGAAGAATTAACTGATCTAATAAACGATACTATTAGAGTTGCCTATGTTAATATAGCTATTTTTTCTCCAAATTATTTCCAATCACACTGCTGTTTGGACGAGATGCGGCTCATGCTGGAATGTATGCTAAAGAAGATTTCAACTATTCTTCCCATATTCTTCCATGTCAAGCCTCTAGTAGTTCGATGGACAGAGGGAGAAAAGGGAGTGTATGATTAAGCCCTGAGCTCACTCAAAAATAAGAGAACATTCGATTCTCAACCACAATATGATCCAGAAACCATTCTAAAATGGAAGGATTCTCTCCATCATGTTGCAGAAATTAGTGGTTTTGAGTTGCATGCAAAAGTTGGATGGATTCCATTACGATGTTGACTCAGTTTAAAATTTTATCACTCAGATATATGGAACTTAAACGGTTAAAGATAAGAGAATGACTCTTTGGATTGCCTACAACACTTAAACACTAGATATTAGGTGGTGTAGAGAAATGGAGGTGCTTCCAGGTATCGAAAGATTGAAATCATTGGAGAATTTGTAGATCTCTTCATGTCATAAGCTAAAGTGCATACATGGGTTGACACAACTAACAAATCTTCAAAAAACTGGACGTTTCCATGTGCTCTGAGTGATCCAGACTTAAACAGGAATGCAACAAATTATAGAGATAACCATAAACACATATATGCAGTAGAAATAATACTTCATTTCATTAATGTAAAATACTGCAATATTCTTACAAACAGTAATGGAAATAAACCAGCTAGGGTGATGGTAGCTTATCTCTGAGAAGAGATGTGGTTGCTACATACCTCTGAACTGTGTTACAATGAGGCTCAAAGGCTTATTTATTGTTGAGAAAAAATGGAAAACCCTTCACACCCGAAACCTAACCCTAGAAGATGAAATGCCAAATTGTGGGCCTCGTTTGGGTAAACTGGTACATCAATTTCCCAGGGTCGTAACTTTGGCATACGATCTTTGTTTGACATGTACGATAGCTCGTTAGAAATATCTATCTGAGCACTACCACTTTGGAGAGGGTAATGTTAGTCCCTCGACCCTTGCTGCCCCCAAATTTCCCAAAAAACATCGTTTAGGGCCTCAAAACGGCTCCGGAAGTTCAGGACCCAAAAAAACTACTAAAAATAGTAAATTGTGCTACAATTATGGAAAATGAAAAACTAAAAGAGACAGTGGTGGGGTTCCAAATGGGATATATGGGTGGCCACCAACATCCACCTGGATTATTCCCCCCCCCTTAGGAAGTAATGGTCCCCATTGTGTTGAGTTCCTCCATCTACTGAACTTGTCCTACAATCACTGATGTGTCCACTAATGGTGGGAAGCATGGTCAACGATGGTCCACATTGAACACTTGGTGTAGGTGAAGGAATGGAGGAATGTTGTGCTCCAAAGCATTGTTCTCCATAGCCTTGCTACTATTGTAAGGACCATGTCGGAGTGGTCTGAGCTTCTGATGGGTTCTGGTAAGGCGTTCTTTCTGTCGATGCAACCAGACTTTGTTGCCCACCTGAAGCTTTTGTGGTACCCCTGTGGGTGAGGAGAAGTTGTTCCTATGTTCTGTCATGACCGTATCCCTTTGTTGCTGCTGCTGCGTGGAGGAAACCTTTGCGAGGGTCATGGATGTGGTGACGATCTTCCCCTTACTTTGGGAGTGAACCAGACAAATGAATTTCCTGGTCTGGGAGATGAGCTTGCTACCTTTCTTAGCAGTGATCAAAGAGGTGGCGATAGGTGGGGCTACCTTCGGTATCTTGTATAATGAATTATTCAAAGAAATAATGACAACACGAGGCCTTGACTCATACACATCATGTCGCCTCCATAAGTATGGGGTGCCTAATAATACATCACAAACATCCAAAGGTGTAACATCACACAATACCTCGTCTGTGAAGGGCTTGATGCTGTAGGGAAGGCAACACTGCTAGTGAACTTTGAGATCTCATCCTTCATGAAGCCACCTGATACTGTATGGCTGTGGATGTGGTGTAGACGGTAGGCCCAACTGCTTGATGACCTCTGCTGAAATGAGGTTCTTTTGGCTGCCACTGTCGACAATGAAATGAGGTTCTTTTGTCCTCGTAGCTTTTGACAGGGGTAGTACTGCTCCTTGATGGCATCCTAGAATGAATCCCAAATGGGTGCAGTTGAAAATAGTGAGCCTGTGCTTTCATTCTTCTGCTCATAGTAGGTTTCTCACCGGTCCTTGACATGGGGGCTACTTTGAGAAGAGTGAAAACAATCTTTCCCGACTCGAAAATTCATGAACAGAAAAATACCCATCTAGCAGATTTAACCATTTATCTATGACATCTGCATCTATTTGACCCTCGAAGATGGGGATTTCAAAATTAACTTGTACCTTAAAGGGTGTTGCATTTACATAGTAGCTGTTGGAGTTGAAGGATCTGTGTCAAGCTATCCATCATCGCGTTCCTTTGCCGCTCGAGGGCTTCTTCGAGAAATATTTTGATAGGATCTCTTGCCCCCTCATATTTCTTCTCATTTTCCATGGGAGGCCGTCAAGATTTGCGAGGCTGGTCTTGCAAAGGTTCGACTGGTTAAAGCCCTCACTCATATCCGAACCTCGTTGGGGACATGAAAAGAAAAATAGATAAAAAGAAGACTGCTTTGATACCACTGATCTGGACTTAAACAGGAGCACAACAAATTACAGAGTTAACCATAAACACATATATGCAGCGGAAATAATACTTCATTTCATTAATTTAAAATACTGAAATATTCTTACAAACAGTAATGGAAATAAACCAGCTAGGGAGATGGTAGCTTATCTATGAGAAGAGATGTGGTGGCTACATGCCTCTGAACTGTGTTACAATGAGGCTTGAAGGCCTATTTATTGTTGAGAAACAATGGAAAACCCTTCACATCCTGAAACCTAACCCTAGAAGATGAAACGCCAAATTGTGGGCCCCGTTTGGGTAAACTGATACATCAATTTCTCGGGGGTCGTAACTTTGGCATACGATCTCTGTTTGACGTGTATGATAGCTCATTAGAAAGATCTATTCGAGAACTGCCACTTTAGGAAGAGAAACATCTGTCTATGGACCCATGTGGCCCCCAGATTTCCCAAAAAACGTCGTTTAGGGCCACAAAACGGCTCCAGAAGTTCAGGACCCGAAAAACTGCTAAAAATAGTAAACTGTGCTACAATTTAGGAAATTGAAAAAACTGGAAGAGATAGTTGTGGGGGTCCAAATGGGATAGGTGGGTGGCCACCAACATCCACCTGGATCATTCCTCTCCCCTTTGGAAGCAATGGTCCCCATTGCATTGAGTTCCTCCCTGAGATGAGGAAACTTCTGCTGAGCTAGGTCTCTGGTGCGCTGTTCTGCAATCTCTGATGTGTCCAAAAATGTTGGGAAGCATGGTCGACAATGATCCAAATTGAACACTCGGTGCAAGTAGAGGAATGGAGGAATGTTTTGCTTCAAAGAATTGTTGCCCGTAGCCTTGGTACTGGTGTAACGACCATGTCGGAGTGGTCTGAGTTTCTGATGGGTTTTGGTAAGGCGTTCTCTCTGCAAATGTAACCAAACTTTGTCACCCACCTGTAACTTGTGTGGTACCCCTGTGGGTGAGGAGAAGTTGTTCCTGTGTTCTATCATGACCATATCCCTTTGTTGCTGCTCCTACGTGGAGGAACCCTTTGTGGGGGTCATGGATGCAACAACGATCTTCCCCTTACTTTGGGAGCGAACCAGACAGATGAATTTCCTAGTCTGGGAGATGAGCTTGCTGCCTTTCTTGGCAGTGATCAAAGAGGTGGCGATATGTGGGGCTACCTCCGGTACCCTGTATAATGAATCATCCAAAGAAATAATAACTGCGCG